>CM019044.1:31296665-31353558 GCA_009664405.1 Drosophila bifasciata
ATGTCATTACTTTTCCTTTATTATAATAAATATTGTTAATTATGAATTGCTAGAGAACTTTTCTTAGGAGCCATGCGAGAATCGAGGTGGAAGAATAAGTGGTGGTAGACCTGACGGAATCGAAAAAGGGGGATCCCCAAAATACAAATAATCACGGAAATGGGGTGGATCAAGGTTGGGTGGGCATTGGCTGTTGCAAAAACACCCGCAGAGCCAACCCGTCATTGCAGTCGTTTTCTTTTTCCTTCTTTCTTTAAGTTCCCGTTCCCTAAGTTGTTCCCCTATTCCCTTCATATTGGTCAAAAGGTTTTAGCAAAGGTACGCACGCGATAATAAATAATAAGATTTTGCCCATACAGCGAGCACGTATCTATAAGGCAATATCGGAACCCTCTCCTACTACCGATCATACAGCCGGAGCCAGCGCGTGCACCCTTATAGTATACACCCCAGACCAGCTCGAGTGGCACCGCTACAGCAACTAGCGTTGCAGGTGACATGCTACACTGGTGCATATGAACCGCTTTAAGCCCTGCAAAAAAAGACTATAAATAGATCCTTGATCAGCTCCAAATGAACAGCATAAGTTGCAAAGTAAATGAAAACGCAGACATAGCATTTGATTGAAGCCTTGTTGCGTGCTTCCGGCTTTAGAAAAAAGGGCCACAGAAATCTACGCCTGTGATCTCAAAGGCATGAGAACCGTCGAGCCGCTCCTTCCGGAAGATCTGCCATGATATTGCTCAATATTCTAGGCTTAATTCGAACGCATCTTACACGCACTTATTTACTGCCTTGGTTACCGTCTTCCCTCCCCAAATAGGCCGATATTGGGATCGGATTAATCAAAAGCAGAGATCGAGGTCCAGCGTGCAGATTCCGTTCGTGAAAGTGAGCAATTATTGAAAGAGTTAGCGGATGGCTGCTGGGCAAGATGATGGATGACGGCCATTAAAATCCAACGAAGAGTTCTTTAGACGACCATCAACTCTAAGAAGTCAAAAATTATCAATGAAAGGATTCAATGATACGAGTGAACTGGATGAGGAGACCACTCCCTTGGGCCGCAGTGATTTCATGTCTTCCCATAGCTCCGTACGCTGAACTAGCCGCTCCAACAACTGAGCTCCATGTTCAATATCAGTGACAGTGAGTCCGGTGTGTGCCGAATCCGGTTGACAAATTTGTAAATGTATCAAACACGCGTTGCAAAAGAAAGCAAAAGAGTTCGCATACTTGGAATCAGCTACAATATCCACGTAGGGGCGATTTTACCAGCAAAACCTTCCGATGAAGCTCCATGGTTGGCCTATCAGGTAACACCGTGGGTGCCCAGTCATCATGGGAGTCACAAAGAAACTCTACTGGTAAGAGCCTCTCGAGAGAAGAATGTCAGCCGGGTTCAAAGCTGTTAGAACATCATGCCACTCCATTTTTGCAGTCAATTCCGTTCGTTGCCACTCTATTTGCGACAAATACATTGAATCTGGACGGCTCCTCGAATCCAAGAGTGCGCAACCGACGAATCACACCAACAGTAACACCTTCCTTTGAAAAAATTCATTCCAGCTATCTCAGACATGAGCCTAGCTTGCAACTCCGCTCCACAAAGCTCCAGCTTTGGTACAGTGAGTGTCTTTAATGGAGCAACACGAGATTTTGCACAAAGCAAAGTGACTGGTGGACCGCTGACCCTTTGATACAATACAAAGCTTCAATGCTCCCATAAGCTTCAATGCTTCAGTATGGATGGCAAGCTTTCATCCCAGGACAACTTCTCCTTGCACAACTGCTGGAGAAAGTATTTGGCATTAGTAATGACAGGTTCAGCTAGTCCAAGGTGGTCGTAGAACCGCGCTATTGTTGACAAGACGGGACGCCTACAGGGATGCGAAGACGAATGTAGAGCCGAAAAAGAGAATAAAAGTTTATCAGACACTGGATCCCAAGCAAGTCCTTATGTTTTGGTAAAATCACTGCCATCGTCGAACTTCAAATATGTTTCCCTTTGTCCTCCTCAGGAACTCCATTAAGCACAGCAGGGACGTTTGAACACCATTTCCTCAGTCGGAACTGGCCTTTAGACAAAATTCCGGTAGTTTGCTCACGAATGCGGACAGTCTCTTCCTGAGAGACCTATAAAAGAGGCAGGCTTCGCCCCCATACTTAACGGTGTCCAGCTTAAACACACGCAACTCCTCTTCCATGGAATTCGTCCACAGAATACACTGTCTCTTACTATCCTCGGGTGAAAACCTAACACATCGGTACATCTTGCAAATATCCCCTGTAATCGCAACTGCATATGATCGAAAGCGGTTGGATTACGGGCCCGACATTAAAAACGTCGTTTAAAGAATAGCCAGAAGTTGATGCAAATCCATTGAAACGACCCGAAGCAGTTGGTTGTAGAGCTAACCTCTTTCGTGACGCAATGATGAGGCAAAAATATCGACAGACGTTGATTGACTCAGCAGGAACGAGTGACATGTGGCCTAGGTCAAGGTACTCATTTATGAAGGCATCATACAGAGACTTTACATCAGGATGACGATCTAACTTCCGTTCAAGACAGAAGAACCTGCGCAGCGCTTCATGATACGATTCGCCCAAGAGATCCAGTTTGTATTTTTGCTGGCAGCCGAACACAATAATCGCCGGTTTGCAATCGGCGGAAATGCTGAACAAAGTGAGCTTCACAATCTAGCTCTTCTTTGGAAGACTTTTACTATGGCCTCGGTGCAATTTTCCACCTCCTAAAATCTCTGGATATGAAACTCTGGATCAGCTAGTGGCAGGTTTGATGGAATATTCCAGTTGTGAGTGTCTATTCAAAGCTAGGCTGCCGATCGGTTATGCTAGAGGCTACGACAGCGGTGATGAGAGTTGAGTATTCCGATGACCGAGAGTGCAGGCTAACGTTGACTGAAACTCCATCCGTGACAAAGGTAGAGTCACCTATTCCCTGATACTGACGTCGATGTTTTTTATTTTCCGAAGCTGAAGCTGATTTTTAAAACGAGAAGTTATCACATGGAGCTGCGAGCCGAAGTCAAGCAACGCGCTCCGCAGGAATGAAAAACTCCGGAACGATTTCTGATCAAGACAGTTGCCGTGGCTAGCAGAACGACATCATAACTGAGACCCTGGGCAATAAGTGCAGAAGATGTGGACGCTTCGGGAGAATGTGGTGCCTACGCCCACAGGTACGGATTTGCTGGAGCGGCATAAAGAAAATTTCTTGGCTTCTTTATGGCCATTTGAGGGACAGTGATATGAACATATGATATGATATGATATAGGGACAATGATTTATTTCGTGAGCGCTGTCATTTTTGCACAGCACGCAGCCTGATATAGTTTGATTAAAGGCAACAAGTGTAGATTTAGAATTGTTAGGTTTTCTACTCCTACCCACCCCTGACAGCTCGCGCATAGGTTGCCATAGCAAAATCCACGGTTTCAACGTCCTGCATCGCTGCTCCAAAAAAATGAGGCCATAGACTCCCCATGACGGAATCAGGTTGACGGCTGCATCCTCTAAACGTTCCTTGGCTTGGCATGGTCGCTGGATCAAGTTAACGCAGCAGCACCTGCACAAAATTGCATCCTGCGATCTGCTCGGATGTTTCCCAACGCCTGGAGTGCCTGAATATGAGCGTTAAACTAAGAAACCAGCAAAACCAGAAGTTAAATTTGGTCCAGCAACCGTAGAATGCAGAGGCATACACCCACTAATCCTATCGATTTCACGCCGAATCGAAGCCTTGAGAGCAGTGGCAAGCATTTCAAACCTGTCGCCTAGTGCACTGTGAATCTTGCTGAAGTTCAATTGTCTCAAATTGTGCAATCAAATTCTCCAAACTGCTCCAACTTCCCCACTAGTGTGTAATAATCGCAGACAGCAGCCTCATCTTCCCAAGCGGTAGTCAATCTCTTCACCTTTTCACAGAGTTCCGTTAACTTCATCCTCAAAAAAAGACACCATGTTTAGCTCCTTGTTGGTCACTATAGTGTTGTTGGCAGCATCCATAGCAGTAGCCGCTCTGAAAACGTTCGTAGCGGGAAAACAAAGGGCAAAACGCGTAACAAAACGGAAACCTCAAGCGCAATTCGTGTATGCAAGGGCGGATGTATGTGTATTTGTATATAGCAGCTATCTGGTCGATGGCACTGGCTATGTACAGAAAGAGCGAAACCAGAAAAACGAAAGGCACTTGAAATTTATTGTTTTAAATGCAGTTTGTAATTGTACTGATCAATTAATTATTGCACAATCACGTCGGGGTCATCAAATGTTAAGCTATTAAGCGTTTTTAATAGCTATTGCAAAGTTTTAAGCTTTTTTAAGTAAAGAGTCCAGATATTTCAATTGGAACTACAATTTTATTTATTTGATTTTATTTATAATAAGTATAAAAATATAATTGTGGGTTAGGTAAAGTAAACCGAAAACGATGATGATTAGGTCCAGACTAAAAATGCAGAGGAAAAAGGCAGGCCCCCTATGAGGTAGAAATTAAATAAGCATAGGGTCTTAGGAGAACGTGAGACCATCATAGAGTAGCTCGGCGCGGTTTCGCGAGCCGAACATGAGCGGTAGACGCTGCAGCTGTAGAGAGAAAGTTGCATAGACGCAGTAAACAATTACAATCTAAGAAATATGTGTTCAATCAAATGAACGCGTATTTGAAAATATCTCAAGAGAATGTGGCATGGTTTTCCACAAACAAAACTTTACTTTTTCTATAAACAGTCTTTATTCTTGATTATATATATATTGGGGTTTGCTGAATAGTGTCGCTGCTGAAAATTCATGTTTTTATCATTGAGGCGTATAATAATAATTCGGATGTACTGAACCAGATTCAGAAATAGGCAGATATGGTCATTCCCTACGATACTGCATATCTTTTTATGCCTATCTTCAAAGAGAACTTTGTTTTGGTGGGGGGTGGAAAATGGGCGGGGCGAAATTTTTTTGAAATACACTAGCATCTGCCTTTTTTCTAAGGAGTTTGGACAGGAAGTTTAGATTTTGCTCTAGGTCATTTAGTCGGTGAGATCCGGGATACACAGTGTACGAACTACAAACTGGCAGACGCGTGTTGCTTCCCGCAGAGCAGAGGGTACGATGCTTCAGGTGTATTTTCTCCATTGTTGACTATACCAATATACCATACAATTTAGATTCAGACTTCTGATAGGTGTATGGAATTTCTCTATGATTCTGTATTTTTCGTTTTCTGTTGTTATTTTCTGGGTCGCAAAGTTTGTGGACAACACAGATTGGCGTTTCTACTGGTGGTTTCCGTCGTGAAGTCGTTCTCGATCAATGGCGACAAACAAGACGGTCTGCAGGGTCGCTGACGGACGGACGGACATGGCTATATCGACTCGGCTATTGATGTTTGCGAGAATCCAGTTTAAGACTTCCGGGGTGATTTGCAAATTTCTTTAGAAGAATATTTGGACAGACTGAGCCTACCTCGACTTTGAATGGTCCTCACAAATTGTTTATCCAAATTTCGCGCCCCTTCCGACTACTGCAAAACACGTAAGTTCTGAACTTTGAATATAGAAAATAATGCAAAATGGGGCGCCATCTTGAGAATAACCATATCTTCCAGATTGTTCTTGAATCTGGGTCTGAATGTTGTTAACCACAAATGATGAAAATAATTTTCAGCTGCGGGCCGCCTTGGCCCTGGACCGTGCAGTGTTCTGTTGTGGTGCTATTTCGTCGTATCTGGAAGGCTGGTACGCAAAGTATTCTTGAGCGTCTTGGCGCGAGGCTGTCGGGTTCGTTTTCCCAACTGGCAACTGGCTTGGAACATTGTCTTCACTGTGGCGATTGGTCCGTTTGAGGGTTAAAGTGTGTGTGTGTGTGTTTTTTTTTTAGATTCATTTATTGTTTAATATTATGTCTGTACAGCGGTGGTGAACTGGATCCGTTGTCTGGGCGATTCGTTTTGGTACGGTACGGTAGTGAAGCATTGCGTTGCACATGCGGGTCGTCGCCTAGGCTATCCGTAGCCTTCTCTCGCGCTCAAGTTCGCCCATTTTTGTGTCGAAAAGACGCCGCAGCATGGTGTTGCCCGTTTCGCAGTGCTACGAAGTCGACTAGAGCATGAGTGGCATTCAGGCCAGCTCTGCCCTGCGGACTGGCGGGACAAAACGGTACTTGCGTTGCAAAAGTAAACTTTGGCCGCTGAACAGCTGCGTAAAATTTACCTACCGTCGCGATATAGGCCAGGTACTATTGGCCGGGATTGTGTGAGTCCACCGTCCCTTTGGTGGACGTATCCCAGCGATGCCTGCCGTTGGCTGAGCTCTGCTCCTTGCATGCCGTGCGCACATGTCTTTTCTCCGCGTCGGTGATGCCTCTTCATGAGTCGTCTGAAGTCCGTAGCCCGCTCGTCCGCGAGCAGTTCTCCATTCGCCCAGCGATCACGTGAGGCTGCCTCGTCGGGACCGTTCTTTGCGCAGATGATCCGTCGCGAGGAGAGAGGGGGGCGTGGATACCCCAGTCCTCTTTGGGCGTAGCTCGCCGTTTTGACGGCGTTGACCAGACCGGCGCCGCATAGAGCATTACAGATCTTGTCACGCTAGTCTATAGTGGACGTCGTCCGCCAGTGTTTTGGTCCACGCCAATTCGCTATTAATGTCATGTTTGTTCCCGCTTGGTAGCCGGACGCCGCCTTCGGACTACTGTAGGCCAGGTCGGCACGAATCTTCAGAGCCGTGTGTTGGTCATGACCCACAGATATTTCACCGGTTCGTGGGTCACTGTGGTTTCTGCGCACCCCCTGTCGGGGGCCGTGGATACCTTCTTCGCTGGACACCAGCATTTGCCTCGGTCTTTGGAGGCGCGTGATCTTTTCCGCGTTGTTCCGCAGGCCACTTTTGGATGAGCGAGAGGGACTGGTTGCCAGGTCGACTCCGCCAAGGTGGTCTTTCGCAACCACCAGTATGACGACGTCGTCTGCGCCCACCATGTGCACTCGTCGGGGGTTCCTGTCGGCGCAAGATGCCGTCGTACATCACATTCCAGAGTAGAGGGTTGCTGGTGCACCAAACCCTGGGGACGCAACCAGTCACCTCGTATTGAAGTGACCTCTAGCCGGGGACCGTGAATTTGGGAACTTTTCTACTCCGTTAGGAGTCTGTGGTCAGTAAGGCTAGAGGGGAAGGTTATTTTATTTTGCTTTTGTGTCGAGCCCTGGCTCCAGGGTTTGATTCTGGGTGATAGATGATGTTGTCGGAATAGCAGTGAGCCCACCAGTTGTCGGTTATTCTTGACTTGCGCCATTTGGTTCTTTATTCCGATCTATCGCGAATGGGGGCGCTGTCGGGTTGCTTTCGTGTGTGCTGTGTCGGATGGGCTTCTTGTTCCTTGGTCGACCTCGTCGATAAGCGCTCCAGGTAGGCGTGGTTCTTTTGGATAGTATCTCTGCTTAATGGGTCGATTATCTCTCATGACAATAATGAGATCTGCGATGTCGGAGGTCCCATGGTGGGTTGTGAACTTTGGAAGTTCGTTGTCCAGGAATTCTTGGATCTGTGGTGCAACGTCCGGCGGCCAGGGATCTGAGACCGGTTGGATCGTGTTCGGTGGGATCGGTGGTTTCGGGGTGGGCTGGCTTTGGTCTTCCGGGAAGATGGTTTTGTCAAACGCGCTGGGGGTTCGATCCTACGTGCGTAGTCGCTTATGTGGGCGACGATCGGGCTAGCGTTGGCCATGGGTGGCGTAGTTTCGTGGGTCTGGTGAGATACATGTGTTGTAGGATCTACCGACTGGTGGATGAACAGGCGGGTCTCAGCGACGTCTCTGTTTTCGTAGCAACGGTTTGTTTGGGCGACGAAGATTTCTTTCTTGGCTCTAGGCACGTGGTGCATGGCGCTGGGGAGTGTCAGTACGCGGAAGGTACTCCATTGGGTTGGCATAGATCGGTGTGGCGTCGGCCAGGGGTACGACAGGGCTGCGGTCGGTGTTTCGGGGGTCATCGTCTTATATTCCCATTCCCGGCGGGATGAGAAAATCAATTCGATTGTTGGACTCGACCAGCGTGGGGGTTAGCGTGGCTTCCCTCGTTTGCTTTTCTATCGTACTGTCGCTGCCGTTGTCGTTGTTCGCGGCTGGTTGTCGTTTTTGAGGGAAGTCCGTATATTCACCTTGGCTGGACTTGGACCTGGGCTTGCTGTGTCGAGCGCCGACCTGAAGTGTGTTTATGCGGGTTCAGTTCGTTGGGGTTTCTCGTGTGTGGGATCCATGTGGTGGGTTCGGGATGCATGGGCCTCGTGGTTTGTTTTGACCAGGGTTCCCTGTGTCGAGCGCCAGGTTCAAGTGTGTTTGCTGGTCTCATGTGTGAGATCCTTGTTGTTTGTTTGGGATGTGGGTTCCTGGGTTTGGCTTAGGACGCAGGTGTTCCGTAGTGGCCGTGGGATTTGTTTTCCCGTTTGCTTGGTTGCAGTTTATCGGTGCTTGTTTCGGATTCGTGTTTTCCGTCGTGGGCCGATGCTTCATTTTCGCTGTGGTTGGTTTCGGTGTCATATTTTTTGTTGCGGTGTTGGGTGCCGTATTCTTTGTTTGATGGCACGGTAACCTGTGAACCGCTGTGGTTGGTTTCATTCATATACATATTCATATTGGGGGCACTAAGTTACTTTGTCATATATGTATAATCTATTCGCCAACAACACAAACACCATACACCTGACACTGTACGTGGTTCAAGTCCCACGCGCCGATCGATTTATGCAGAATCGACACACGCGCTACAGTCTCCCGTGGTGGCGCAATTGGACAGGTCATTTCTCGGTGCAACCGAATCAATGACCAAATTGCTCCAACATGTTAGGGAGGACCTCAGCTCATTTGGGCCGGTGCAACCGAGGCAATGACCGTGTCGGCAGCACGCGTGGAGAACTCGACTGAGCCGTAACCAAAACGTTTGCGGAATCATGCATCGAGATCGGGCTTAAATAGCCCGAGCCCGCGATCAATCAGGGCAGTCCATCGCCTATCTTAAATCAAAACGGTTGTCCATCGCCTATCATAAACCAAAACGGCAGTCCATCAGCCGATCGTCAACGTTCTCGTAACGGCAGTACATCCGCCGCGGCTATCAGCACCACGCCTCAGCATGAACACAATACAAGAAACCACTACACGACACCAGAACCGGAACCAGAATGGATCGAGATCACAAATAAAACCATTTATTAACATCAATACAAACTCAACGAAGTGTCATCATTTCTTCGCCGAGCGCGAACATCGGCAAATCAGGTGACGCAAAAACCATATTACCGCACACCAAAACTCAGGTGTCGTCGTGGTTCGTTTCATTGCCAAGTGCGATTCCAAACTGTCTGCCGGTGTGCCCGCTCCACTGGGGGTCTCACGGCCAAGTACGGTGCCCTAAAGTTCCACCAATACTACGGTCTGGTAGAGAACCCTGGAAAGCTGTGGCCTACCTCAGTACATGGTGCACATAGGCATATAGTAATTGCCGACATATTTGGTATGACCAGGAGTGTAATCTGGACCTCGCGTTGATCCGGGTTGATGTGCGCCAGTAGTACTTCTGTGATCTCTCTGACTGAGCCTTCAGCCAGGCGTATTAGGACGCATGCGTCTTGCAGGTTGGAATTGTTGTCTCAGTTTTCGGGCCAGGTTGTCGCTCATAAAGTCTTCGGAATGGGTGTCGATTTTTGCTTGCGGCTTCCGTTGGTCGTCCTCCCATCCGGCCATCAATACCTTGGCGGCAGAAAGTGGGTTCTAATCCGTGTTAGTCGAGGAACTGCCCTGTAGTTGTCGGTGCGGCAGCAGTCAAGGGCTCGAGTGCCGCATTTTCTGCATTCCCAACAGAATAGGATCGAGGGGTTGTTACAGTCGTAGGTGGCGTGTCCAGCGTTCATCGGGGACAGGCTGCGCGTGGGTTGGCAATCTCCGTTGGGATCATGCGAATGGCGACGTCTTGGTGCAGGCGCCTAGTTGAGTCGGGACGATTATGTCTCCTGGATGGGTCTGCCGATTCCCTGTGAGGTTGATGGGTTTCCGCATTGGTGCGTGGGTGATCGGGGGTGTGACCACTGGTGGTCGGGGCGTGGGCCGCTCTTTTTCTGCTTTCGAACTCTGCGGCTAACCGGCTAGCTGGCATACTGGCAGGGCGTTGTCGTGATGGTCTTGTAAAGCTCCTTAGCGGGGTGTCGTCCCAGGCGTGGTGCGTGAGTAGCCTTATTTCGATGAAATTGCGGGTCCGGATCATGTCGTCCAATTGTTCGACATGATTGTCCAAATCTTGCGCGTGGCGGCAGGAGTTCCTTCAGAACCCTGATATTGGTTGGTACGGAACCAACGACTAGATCGGTTGGTAGTAGTTCGGCCATGGTCCGAGGCAGCTGGTTTTTCTCCGGGATTTTTTCACCGATGTGGAGCTCGCTTCATGGGCCGTCTTTGGTTGGCTTCAATGGCGATTGGTTTGCTTTATTACCGCGGTGTTTTTGTCACTGTATCACTGTTTTCAACACTTGGACACTGCGTATACTTTACCGGTGGCACTCGCGACTGGATTCGTGTACTTGCGCGGGTCGGGTTTTATCCCCGGACTTGTGTTTTGCTGTTAGCTCTACTATTCTTTCTCTCGACAGCCGTGGGTCTTCAATTAACGTACCCCGTGTTGAAAAAGTTGCATAAAGTTGGCCTGCTCGGGCGCCTGCTCGGGCGCCGAGAACCTATCTTTGGCTGAGGTAGGCTCAGTCCGTCAGGATTCTTCTACAAGAAATTTGTAGATCGCTGGAACTTTTAAGGGCAGGGGCTTGGCCGTGATACCGAAAGAAGAGCTAAGGTGGCGTTGGGTTACCGTGTTTTGGGCTTGTAGGGCAAATGTCCGCGCTGGCGAAAAAAATGCTGACACTTGAGTTTTGTTTTAATAATTATTTTTTTCCGTATTTATGTAGGAGATAATTTATTTCTTTATTTCACATATTTATATTTTAGAGGTTTTTGGTTAGGTTCGGTTTATAGAGCTGCTCCATTGGGTTTCGAGGTCGCTCCGGAGGCAAAATGCTGCCCATTGTGATGCCCACACTGTCATGGAATATTGTCCGGTGCCGCGGAGGTTTCCCAAACCATCCCGAGGCAGCCTCTATAAAGAGGCATGTTTGCCAGGCTGTCTAGGTCCTCGTGAAAGGCGCTGCCGAGTATGAGTACAGGAGTGCAGGACAGCCACAGAGTGGTGTGGATTCTTCTAATTACTCCTCGTCCCAACAGCTGCGGCAGAAGCCTCGGTGGGGCAGTTCGTATCTAGTGGCCATGTGGCCGATGACACAGTGCCCCGTTATAGCTCCCGTCAGTGTTCGCAACTGACTATTCCTGGAAGCCCAGGAGAGTCTTCGTGCGTTTAGGGTCATAGTGCAGCCAGAGCGAGCAGGAGATCTCACAGTTTCAAGTTGTGTTGAACCGTCTGTATGATCTCTTTCTAGCTCGACCCATCATCTGCGAGATGATGTCTCGTAGTGGCCTCCGCATTTCGCTGACTGCGTCCGCCAATGGCTTAGTGATCCATTTATGGCACAATATACGCACTCGTTGCCCACAATGTCGGTGTGAGTCGGGACCCACGTGAGTTTGATTGAGTGCGCCCTGATCTGGTTTATTGCGTCCACCGTATAACGTACGAGTCAGGCTCGTGATTTTGCAGGAATCAGGGCTTTGATAGCAGCTTGACTGTCAACGCAGATTGCTATGTTCCTCGGAGGTATCTCCAAGGTATATACCAACTTCTCCGCTTGCCACACTGCGTATATCTCCGCCTTTAAAATACACTGAACCAGTCTGGTAGCCTCAGGGGATATGTTGGCTGCTAGTTGTTCAGAGAACGGCATCCATCCTCCTGTCCTTCAACTGTCTTTGACCCGTCAGTGAAGATGGGAGCCCGTTCTGCCCAAGGGCAGCGTTACGCATCCATTCCCTGTCTGTCCGGTATGTGTCCTTTAAAATTTATCTTCCATCAAAACTATACGAGACACAGTAGGGAGCAACCGGGTTCACCTGTTCCACTTTCCTCCTTACAGAGTATTGGTGGCGTGGCCACAAGGCGATGGCTTGAAGAACCGCGCGGCTGAGAGCCTCTCGGCGCTTGTCGCAGCCTAGCTCTTAAGGTGGAGGTCTATGGCTCCAGGTTTATCATGGTGTCCAGAGCAGCCAAAACAGTCGATTTGAGAGATCCAGTGACCCCAAGCGGCATGCCGCCCGTTGGACTTTACGAAGGTTCTCTAGGTGGGATTTGGTTTTGGCCGCTTCCACCACACCCAGCTTCCGTACGTCAGAATGGATCTTATTACCGCTGTATACATCCAATGGATGATGTGCGGTTGTAGGCCCCATGTTCGCCCAAAGGTCCTTCAAATGTAGAAAGCTGCCATTGCCTTTTTTTTGATATTTTCCTCCAATTTTCTTCCAGGAGAGTTTGGAGTCTAGGATGACACCATCATATACTTGGCTTCGTTCGTCGTTCCACCAATTGCTGGTCGTTTGAAGTTTGGTATCTTATATTTTCGTGAGACCAATACAGTTGTGTCTTTTGGGGATTAACCCCAGACTTTTTTGGTGTACCCAGCAAGCGGTCGTTCCCAGTGCAGATTCCAGAAGGTCATTATTGTGGGTACCTGTGGATCATTAGATCGTCCGCATAGGCCACGACCTTATATCCGCTCCTCCCCAAGTGAAGAAGCCTGCATTCGTTGAGGACTAGGTTTTCACCTCTGGTTTCTCGCCTTCTTCGGCTCGGTAGTTTGTAGAGTCATCCGTCCTCTGCGGAGGACCGCCGCTTGAACATTCGCTCTCGACCAGTCGGTTTCACCGTTGCCTTCTGTCCAGAGGGTGTTGGTTTGCGTGTTCTGCGACTGAGGTGTGGTCTTCCCCTTCTGCTTCCCGTATACCTTTCTCCCTTTACTCTCTCGCGCGTTCGCAGACGATGACTTTGAGGGTTGGTCCACCATCGATTTCGTGCCAGTTACTGCTGACGGTGAGGACGACGGTTTGACGGGCCCTCTGCCACCGTCGCGTGTCGGTGCGCTTGGGGGTTTTGGTCTCCGTTGACAGGAACGACTCTGTTCAGCGACGCTCGTACCTCCGCACGTTCTGTTCGTGCTCTTTTCAGGTTCCTGACCTCGCGGTCAGCGTTTCTGGGTCTTTGGCCTCACCACTTTTTTCCGATGCCTGTATCCTGAAAGCCGTTTACGTCGAGTCTGACCCTCCTCATCCGTCACAGGTACCGGACCTGAGTCGACCAGGATGTTGGGAGCCGTGATTTGTGGCTCCGCCTCCTGGAATCATCGCTGTGTCCAAGGCGATAGAAGGCCTTAGCCAATCTGCATCTGTCTTCGACACTGAGGGGCCAGTGAAGACGAACCTTCCGTCGCTGGTTCTCGGTTCCAGGTTCTATCGTCCGTTTCTTTCCTGTGGATCTCTCTTTTCGCTTGTGGCACTACACGTTTTGGCAGCCAAGCTGCTCCACTGCGATTTCGGATAATAGAGATAATTAGCGTAAATCATCAAATCCTAATGTTATTTTTTAACTGCTAAGCAGAGCATTACAACCCTATTTTCTCATGACATATGTACACTCTCACTGATCCGATATTTTGATATCTTTCTCTCCCTTACTTAACTCTGCGTTACTCCACTCGATTCATGTAGTGGCACTCCTACTTATGTTTTTCCTACATTTATTTGTTTTACTTGTATTTACCAATTTTACCTGGTAACTCCGTGTCGCGGGTATATGCTGTGTCGGGTGTTGGCTGTTGACTGCTCTAACTGTTTGACTCTCGGCTGATGGACTGCCCAACTGTTTTACTGTCGTCTAAGTGGACCGCCCTGATTGACCGGCAGCTTGCGCTATCTTCAGCCGATCTGAGGTGCTGGGCCCGCAAGTTGTGTGTCTAATGCTAGGAAGTGTTTGGTTTTTTTTATTGAGGTAAGAGGTCGTGTTGTTATTTGTTCTGAATTCCCAACCGGAAAGTCGAGACGCGTGTGTGGATTGGGAAATCCGGTGCTTTTGGTTTCTCTTGTCTATTTCCCAATCGAGAAGTCGAGTATTATGTGTGGATGGGGAACTTGATATTTTTTGCTGATCTCGCTGAGTTCGCAACCAAGTAGGTGGGGGTGGGTCTTCACTTGTGCTGAACCGGGAAATTTAGTGCTTCAGTTTGTGCCTTGTCCAGAGGGGCTTTATTGTTCCTGTTGTGACTTCGTCGTATGGTGCTCCAGGTAGGCGAGATTCTCTTCCATGTAGAAGGAAGTTGGGGCTAAAACAGGTGTTTTGGAGACACTGGAGTTGATTGCCAGCGATATCTAAATTAAGTTCAACCCATGTGGTCCTCCCCGAATTGTACAATCATGGTCTTCACCGTCTTGGGGTAAGTACTGTGCGGTGTGTGTTGCAGGTCTACGCCTGCTGTTTGCAGAAATGTGCGAAGCACGCGGCTGGTGAACTGAGTTCCGTTGTCGCAGACAAATCGTTTCTGAACGCCGAAATGACAGAAAATGCGTTATCGAAAAGATAGCTCCAGCGTAGCTGTAGTAGCGTTCTTGAATGGCACCAGTTCGACCCATTTCGACCCATTTCAAAAGGTGTCGAAAAAATATCACTAGCATGATATTCCCTCGTTTGTTCCCACAATGCTGGCCTAGCTGCATAAGGTGTCAAACTGTTCAACAGCCGCGGACATACTTCCTCACATCTCCATATATGCCGGGCCAATAGTAGCGTTGTGTTATACGGGTGATGGATGAATGCCGAGGTGGCCTGAGTGGGCTGATCGTGGCACTCCTTGGAGGACTCTTTTTATGTCGGTCATTTGGGACGCAGAGTTTCCTTGACACGTAGTCGTGATCGTCGGCTCCGTGGTTCAGATGCCTGTAGAGTTTCCCGCTCTCGTATGCATAGTCTGGGTATTTGTCTGGTTCTTCCTTGGTTTGCTGGATCCTTCGTGTGAGCCAAGTCCAAGTTGCTGCGTGCTATTTGATGTTTTGCTAGTAATTTCCAAGGGTTGTCGGGACAGGGCGCCGACAACCATGTTGTATTTTCCTGCTCTATAGTGGACGTCGTACTGACACTGTTGAAGCTAAAGTGCTAGCCATATCGCTATTCTTCCGTGGGCGCTTTCCAGAGTATTTAACCGCTTCAGCACGAGCTGGTTGGTTATAACGCGAACCAATACCTCTCTAAGTAGCATCGTCGTTTTGCGGCATGCCCAAATGACGGCCCAATGACCTGTTCCTTTCCTTCGCTTTCCTGCGTGAGGGACGGCGCCTATTCCGATGTTGCTCCCATCTATTTGTAGCGATTTTGACAGTGAAATTGGGGCAAGCGAGTACGGAAGTCGAAGGCCGACTTTTGATCTGCGGTCCATGTCTGGCCTTGAGTAGCTGGGACATTGGCTGGACGACTGTAGCAAAAGTTGGGAATGAATCTTCGGTACCAGGATGCCATCCCGATGCCATGCAGTAGTTCCTTCAGGTTCGTGGGTGGCTTGAGTTCTTTGACGGCGGCAATCCTGTCGGGGTCCGTGTGTATACCTTCTTCGCTGACCACGTGACCAAGGATTTTTGATCCGGCTTTGGAAAAAGTGCACTTTTCCGCGTTAATCCGTATGTTCGCTGTTCGAAGGCGAGAGGACTATCTCCAGGTTGTGTAGGTGGTCCTCGAAGTCTCGTCCGACGACGACAATGTCGTCTTAATATGCGAATGGGTAGGGTTCTATGTCGGCACCGATCACGGTATCGAGGCCCCATTGGAATATTGTTGGTGCCGAATGTAATCCCAAGGGCATTACTTTCCAGTGATAGAGAACTCTGCCGGGGATCGTGAAGTCGGTGGCTTCTCGAATTCCTTTGACCATGGGTATGTGCCAAAATCCGTTCTTAAAATCGAGAGTGGTAATAAAGCGTGCGTTTTGCAGGCGCTCCAAGATGTGGTTGATCCTGGGCAGTGGGTATGCGTCGGGGATGGGTGAGCGCTGAATTGCCGGTAGTCCACGCACATACGCCAGGTCTCGATGGATCAATTGCTCAGCGATGCTCCGCATCATGACTGGGATCTTTGGGTATTACCGCTGCTTGATGGGTGCATGGCTATGTCGGCGGTCCCGTGGAGATTATCGAACTTTGGTAGTTATGTGTTTTGAAGGAGCGGACGCTCCCCACATTTTTTCCCCGATCTTCCCACGAAGGAAGCACCACCTAATTACGTTTTTCCCACGAAGAGATTTTTGTTTTTCCTACCATGCTCCCACGAAGGTAAATATATATATACTATATATAGAGAATACCAATGGTCCAAGAACTGATCCTTGGGGTACACCACGTTTAACATATAGAGACGCTGACTTAGCAGTTGTTGTGACCACTGTTTGACATCTATTGCTCAAGTATGAGGTCATTAGTTTAACAGTCGTTGGACTGAAGTTGCAGTTATCATGTAATTATACCCGTACTTGAAGAGTAAAAAAGGTATATTGTATTTGTGGTAAAAGTGGATGTGTGTAACATAGAGAAGGAATAATTTCCGACCCTATAAAGTATATATATTCTTGATCAGCATCAATAGCCGTGTCGATATAGCCCCTGTCAGTCCGTCCGTCTGTCTGTCTGTCCGTCTGTTCGGATCATTATTATAGCCACAATGATGAAATGAATTTTCAGCAGCAAGCTGCCCACCCCCGCTACAACCATAACAAAATATACATTTATTTTGAGGGTTGATATCTGCTGCTGATTCTCTCACACTCACACTCACACACTCTGCCTCGTGCAGTGTACGTGTGATGTTGTGAGAACTGATGTAGATGACAGATGCAGCAAACAAATGTAAAATGTAAAAACTGATACAACATTTGAAAATTCGACATTTCGGAGCGCAAAAAACAACACGTCTGGTCACTAAGAAAGAAAACGAACAATGTCCAAATCTCTTGGTTTAGCATGGGACACTACGTCAGTTCAGCTGCTGTTTTCCCTTGTCTGTGCTGGATGCAAATTCAACGCCCTCTAAGCGGTCCGTTTTATCAACGATTTCGAGTTTCTACGACCCTCTGTGAGGACCTATCTTAAGCTGAGGTAATTTGTAGATCGCAGGGAACTTTAAGCAAATATTGGGCGTGCTACCGAAATAGGAGATAAGGCGCAGTTGGTTTTATAGGTTGGCGAATGAAATAATTGTTTGTAAAATAAGTGATGACGGTTGTTGGTTTTTATACCCGTACTCGAAGAGTAAAAGTTTATATTGTATTTGTGGTAAAGTGGATGTGTGAAACACACAGAAGGAGGCGTTTCCGACCCCATAAAGTATATATATTCTTGATCAGCATCAATAGCCGAGTCGATATAGCCATGTTCGTCCGTCCGTCTGTCCGTGTGTCCGTCCGTCTTGTTTTTCACTCATTGCTCGTAGGCTATTAGAGCTAGACCACTCAAATTTTTTTTCCAGTCTGATGTGATACTCCCACTCCTAGATCGGATCATTATTATTCATCATTATTCAGATCGGATCATTATTGTAGCCACAATGATCAAATGTCAGGTCATTAGTTTAACAGTCGTTGGACTGAAGTTGTATAAATATTCATGATTAGCATCAATAGCGTGAGTCGTCTGTCTGTCCGTCTTGTTTTTGAATTGTTCTTAATTGCATCGGATCATTAGTATAGCCACAATAGCGAAAACCATTTCGAGAAACATCGTTCCTGCTCACTCGCTCTCACACATAAACGTGTCGACTTTGCCTATTCGTACAGATAAGCGCCTGGATCTCAGAGACTATAACAGCTAGAGCAACTAAACTTTCTGTACAAGCTCCTGTGATATCACTTCAGTACAAGTGTATTTCAAAATTTCGCCACGCCCCTTCCACCCGCCGTAAAGACGAAAGTTCACAATTTTGAAGATGGAGAAATTGATCAAATCTACCAGTTTGCTTTTTATGGGCGGCTTATCGACTTCCGTGCTTTACCATTTGTTGATGGACTCCTTGCTTAACTTTTTGGCTGATGGACTGCCCTGAATTCTGGTGGTCAACATCGTATGGGGCAGCTGAGTCCGCAAATTATGTCTATGTGGTCATATTGTGGGTTGGAATTCGTGCTTCGTCGACGCTCTAACAGTGGTTCAGTGGGTTGTGTACAATTGTGTCGAGTTAGCATGGCGGAAATCAAGTTGTGTATGTGAGTCAGTAGTTGACAAAAATGAGTAGAGTTGGTGGTCAAGTGTCACGTTGCGAATGGGGCGACGGTTCCTATAATTATTCCGGTGACTTATGCTAGGTGTATAATGGGTCTTATGTTAGGGGTAGAGAAGTGTATTATGAACTAAAGAATGTAGCGGCCCATGAATCTTTTGCAACTCTTTTGATTGATTAATCCTTTTATTGTCTTCACGGGATATTTTTACTGCTGGTCGGGTTCATTGACTGCGTTTTCTTGAATACGGATGAAACAGCCAAATTTCAAGGCTTCGGGGAAAATCAAGTGGCTGCAATTCAAGCGCTGACGGAAGGCATGGAATGGCGCTATGTTTTCATATCGTTGAATCCAACTAATATTTTCTCGCGAGGATCGATTCCCAGTCACCTCATCCAGTCAGAGCTGTGGTTTTCCGGCTCATCGCTCCAAAAATGAGTGTCCCCATTTTTCTGTTTTCTGAAACATTTACCATAGAGCATCGAAAGGGAGTATTGCTCATAGCGTTCCACAAGTTGATCTCACGTCCAGCTGCAAATGTGCAACCTCCTTCTTTTGGCCTGCATCGATTCGATGACATGCATAAATTTGTTCACCATCTGAACCATCCTGGACTCACGATATCTGATATTCAGCAAGGAACGCATCTTCTTATTTAACACATTCAGACATTTTTTATGGACGGACAATAAGTAGATTAGACGCAATGGACAAGTCATGAAATCTAGCTCCATTAGACTGCTCTCTCCGTTCATCGATCCATCTTGCCGTCTGCCGGAGGTCGTTCCGGAAACTTATCGCTGCCATTCAGTGCTCAGCATCATTTTTTTACTAAGGAACGTCCCATAACTTTTGGGTTGATAGGCGATTTCAGGAACCTCCGTGCCGGACCTCGCGGCTTGCTTGCTAAAAATTCTATTGGAATATTGGGCTGATGGAGGAATCAAGTGGCTCGAATCAAGGAACTCGAAGTGGCGAACGTCCGCCCGAAATCTCTGTGTTAAAGATATCGTGCTGATTAAGTCCGAGGACCTTCCTCCAATGCGCGCTGGCCACTGACTAGGTTGGTCGACGTCGTCAAGGGCAAAGATGGTACATATGTCAACGAGCAACCATATCAATGTAATCATTACCGTTGCTAAGCGCTGCTGTGCTCTCCCTACTAGAGAGCGCTATGCAGATAGGCCATAGTTCACAAAATTGTTCAAAAATTGTGGACGCCACAGATTTTAGATTGTACTTTGTGGAGGCGAAAGTGGGCGGGGCGAAATTTTGAAATAGCAGTGTGATATTACATCAGGAAACAAAATTTTGTTTCTCCAGCTCTTATAGTCTCCGAGTACTGGGCGTCAAATAAGATGGATGGACAGACAGACTTAGACTCGGCTATTGATGCTGATCAAGCATATATATATACGGAAACGATTCCTTCTCTGTCTTACACACATCCACTTTTACCACAATTACAATATACCTTTTACTCTTCGAGTACGGGCATAAACAAAGAGTAACACTAGTGTCAGCAATTTCTTCGCCAGCGTGAACGATTGCCCTACAAGCCAAAAAAACACGGTAACCTAACGCCACCATAGCTCTTCTTTCAGTCACATGGCCAACCCCACCAGCTTAAAAAGTTCCCAGCGATCTACAAATTTCTTTTAAAAGAAGACAGACTGAGCGAACCTCAGCCTGAGATAGGACCTCACAAGTGGCACCCGAGCAGGGACTTAAGGCGACTTTAAAGAAACTTTAAGAAAACCTTAAAGCGGGGCTACGTGGATTAAACACCCACGGACGCCGAGAGAGAATAGCAGAGTTAACAGCAAAACACAAGCCCGTGAAAAACAGACCCGTGCGATTCGCACCCACGCGAATCCAGTCGCGGGAACCACCGGGAAAGTATACGCAGTGCCCAAGTGCCGAAAACAGTGGTACCGCGAAGCCAACTCAACCCAATCTCAATGGAATCCTACGAGGTGGACTCACAAAGCGAGCTCCACTCTGTAGAAAAATCCCCAATCCATTTACAAGCGCCGTCGAGACGTGCTGAAGGCCTTCGCCAAGGAATTTGTATTCAGCAGCGAATGAACTGTCGATGAGTTACTTAAGAACTTTGCCATTCTAGTTGCCGGACCACTCCCTCCGAGTGTCTGGGTTCGCCTGGCATATGTTGAACAACCATAAGCCAGATCAGCAGGACGCTCCAAGTCCCCGCTGCCCAGCACTCCGGGACCACTAGAAACACAGAGACTGGACCCAAAAGCCGGCTTGAAAGTCTCTGCAGTCGCGAAATACAGCACGTCCAGACCGCCAGTCGTAACGGCCGCTGATTTCCCAAGGCCGCCAACAACGGAAACTACCCGCTCTCTCACGCAGATAATTGTGTCAGCGATCGACGCACAAATTGACGGGCCCAACTACAGCCATGTCGCACGCATTGGGGAACGCATCTGTGGATGGGGCATCCGGTTCGAAGGACAGATCGACTAACGCGGGATCAGCCAGGACGCCTCCCTCAGACCCGCGACTAAAACCCAGTACACGTGAACAACGCCCCTGATAGTGGCGATGGTGACAATAGGACGACAGACAACGGAAGCCACAATCGACAACGGGGCATCCCGAAGTTTCGTCAGTGCCAACCTGGTCTGAAAACTAGACAACAACTCCAACCTGCAAGTTGCATGCGTACGCATACGCCTGGCTGACGTCTCAGTCAGAGAGATCACACAAGTTTTACTGGCACACATCAAGCTAGATTAACGAGAGATTCAGATCCCACTCCTGGTCCTACCAAACATGTTATTGTCGGCATGGATTTCCTATGTGCCATCGAAACGACGATCCAATGCGGCACCACGCTGCTAAAACTACGAGATCACCACCCCACGGCGACGCCACCGTCGTTCTGACAAACCACGTCCAAGACACCGAACCAAGCACCTACCAAACTTCTGTGTTAGCTCCTGTGTTAACACGTCAATACAAGTGTATGTCAAAAATTTCGGACTCAGATGAACAGATGCCCGATGGTTAACATATATAGAGAATACCAATGGTCCAAGAACTGATCCTTGGGGTACACCACGTTTAACATATAGAGACGCTGACTTAGCAGTTGTTGTGACCACTGTTTGACATCTATTGCTCAAGTATGAGGTCATTAGTTTAACAGTCGTTGGACTGAAGTTGCAGTTATCATGTAATTATACCCGTACTTGAAGAGTAAAAAGGTATATTGTATTTGTGGTAAAAGTGGTTGTGTGTAACATAGAGAAGGAATAATTTCCGACCCTATAAAGTATATATATTCTTGATCAGCATCAATAGCCGTGTCGATATAGCCCTGTCAGTCCGTCCGCCTGTCTGTCTGTCCGTCTGTTCGGATCATTATTATAGCCACAATGATGAAATGAATTTTCAGCAGCAAGCTGCCCCACCCCGCTAAAACCATAACAAAAATATACATTTATTTTGAGGGTTGATATCTGCTGCTGATTCTCTCACACTTCACACTCACACACTCTGCCTCGTGCAGTGTACGTGTGATGTTGTGAGAACTGATGTAGATGACAGATGCAGCAAACAAATGTAAAATGTAAAACTGATACAACATTTGAAAATTCGACATTTCGGAGCGCAAAAACAACACGTCTGGTCACTAAGAAAGAAAACGAGCAATGTCCAAATCTCTTGGTTTAGCATGGGACACTACGTCAGTTCAGCTGCTGTTTCCCTTGTCTGTGCTGGATGCAAATTCAACGCCCTCTAAGCGGTCCGTTTTATCAACGATTTCGAGTTTCTACGACCCTCTGTGAGGACCTATCTCAAGCTGAGGTAATTTGTAGATCGCAGGGAACTTTAAGCAAATATTGGGCGAGCTACCGAAATAGGAGATAAGGCGCAGTTGGTTTATAGGTTGGCGAATGAAATAATTGTTGTAAAATAAGTGATGACGGTTGTTGGTTTTTTATACCCGTACTCGAAGAGTAAAAGTTTATATTGTATTTGTGGTAAAAGTGGATGTGTGAAACACACAGAAGGAGGCGTTTCCGACCCCCATAAAGTATATATATTCTTGATCAGCATCAATAGCCGAGTCGACATAGCCATGTCTGTCCGTCCGTTTGTCCGTGTGTCCGTCCGTCTTGTTTTTCACTCATTGCTCGTAGGCTATTAGAGCTAGACCACTCAAATTTTTTTCCAGTCTGATGTGATACTCCCCTCCCTAGATCGGATCATTATTATTCATCATTATTCAGATCGGATCATTATTGTAGCCACAATGATCAAATGTCAGGTCATTAGTTTAACAGTCGTTGGACTGAAGTTGTATAAATATTCATGATTAGCATCAATAGCTGAGTCGTCTGTCTGTCCGTCTTGTTTTGAATTGTTCTTAATTGCATCGGATCATTGGTATAGCCACAATAGCGAAAACCATTTCGAGAAACATCGTTCCCGCTCACTCGCTCTCACACATAAACGTGTCGACTTTGCCTATTCGTACAGATAAGCGCCTGGATCTCAGAGACTATAACAGCTAGAGCAACTAAACTTTCTGTACAAGCTCCTGTGATATCACTTCAGTACAAGTGTATTTCAAAATTTCGCCACGCCCCTTCCACCCGCCGTAAAGACGAAAGCGGACTCAGCTGCCCCATACGATGTTGACCACCAGAATTCAGGGCAGTCCATCAGCCAAAAGTTAAGCAAGGGAGTCCATCAACAAATGGTAAAGCACGGAAGTCGATAAGCCGCCCATAAAAGCAAACTGGTAGATTTGATCAATTTCTCCATCTTCAAAATTGTGAACTTTCGTCTTTACGGCGGGTGGAAGGGGCGTGGCGAAATTTTGAAATACACTTGTACTGAAGTGATATCACAGGAGCTTGTACAGAAAGTTTAGTTGCTCTAGCTGTTATAGTCTCTGAGATCCAGGCGCTTATCTGTACGAATAGGCAAAGTCGACACGTTTATGTGTGAGAGCGAGTGAGCGGGAACGATGTTTTCGAAATGGTTTTCGCTATTGTGGCTATACTAATGATCCGATGCAATTAAGAACAACCAAAACAAGACGGACAGACAGACGACTCAGCTATTGATGCTAATCATGAATATTTATACAACTTCAGTCCAACGACTGTTAAACTAATGACCTGACATTTTGATCATTGTGGCTACAATAATGATCCGATCTGAATAATGATGAATAATAATGATCCGATCTAGGGTGGGAGTATCACATCAGACTGGAAAAAATTTGAGTGGTCTAGCTCTAATAGCCTACGAGCAATGAGAAAAAACAAGACGGACGGACACACGGACAAACGGACGGACAGACATGGCATCCGGTTCGAAGGACAGATCGACTAACGCGGGATCAGCCAGGACGCCTCCTCAGACCCCCGACTAAAAAACCCAGTACACGTGAACAACGCCCTGATAGTGGCGATGGTGACAATAGGACGACAGACAACGGAAGCCACAATCGACAACGGGGCATCCCGAAGTTTCGTCAGTGCCAACCTGGTCTGAAAACTAGACAACAACTCCAACCTGCAAGTTGCATGCGTACGCATACGCCTGGCTGACGTCTCAGTCAGAGAGATCACACAAGTTTTACTGGCACACATCAAGCTAGATTAACGAGAGATTCAGATCCCACCCTGGTCCTACCAAACATGTTATTGTCGGCATGGATTTCCTATGTGCCATCGAAACGACGATCCAATGCGGCACCACGCTGCTAAAACTACGAGATCACCACCCCACGGCGACGCCACCGTCGTTCTGACAAACCACGTCCAAGACACCGAACCAAGCACCTACCAAACTTCTGTGTTAGCTCCTGTGTTAACACGTCAATACAAGTGTATGTCAAAATTTCGGACTCAGATGAACAGATGCCCGATGGTTAACATATATATAGAGAATACCAATGGTCCAAGAACTGATCCTTGGGGTACACCACGTTTAACATATAGAGACGCTGACTTAGCAGTTGTTGTGACCACTGTTTGACATCTATTGCTCAAGTATGAGGTCATTAGTTTAACAGTCGTTGGACTGAAGTTGCAGTTATCATGTAATTATACCCGTACTTGAAGAGTAAAAAGGTATATTGTATTTGTGGTAAAAGTGGTTGTGTGTAACATAGAGAAGGAATAATTTCCGACCCTATAAAGTATATATATTCTTGATCAGCATCAATAGCCGTGTCGATATAGCCCTGTCAGTCCGTCCGTCTGTCTGTCTGTCCGTCTGTTCGGATCATTATTATAGCCACAATGATGAAATGAATTTTCAGCAGCAAGCTGCCCCACCCCCCGCTACAACCATAACAAAATATACATTTATTTTGAGGGTTGATATCTGCTGCTGATTCTCTCACACTCACACTCACACACTCTGCCTCGTGCAGTGTACGTGTGATGTTGTGAGAACTGATGTAGATGACAGATGCAGCAAACAAATGTAAAATGTAAAACTGATACAACATTTGAAAATTCGACATTTCGGAGCGCAAAAACAACACGTCTGGTCACTAAGAAAGAAAACGAGCAATGTCCAAATCTCTTGGTTTAGCATGGGACACTACGTCAGTTCAGCTGCTGTTTCCCTTGTCTGTGCTGGATGCAAATTCAACGCCCTCTAAGCGGTCCGTTTTATCAACGATTTCGAGTTTCTACGACCCTCTGTGAGGACCTATCTCAAGCTGAGGTAATTTGTAGATCGCAGGGAACTTTAAGCAAATATTGGGCGAGCTACCGAAATAGGAGATAAGGCGCAGTTGGTTTATAGGTTGGCGAATGAAATAATTGTTGTAAAATAAGTGATGACGGTTGTTGGTTTTTATACCCGTACTCGAAGAGTAAAAAGTTTATATTGTATTTGTGGTAAAAGTGGATGTGTGAAACACACAGAAGGAGGCGTTTCCGACCCCATAAAGTATATATATTCTTGATCAGCATCAATAGCCGAGTCGACATAGCCATGTCTGTCCGTCCGTTTGTCCGTGTGTCCGTCCGTCTTGTTTTTCACTCATTGCTCGTAGGCTATTAGAGCTAGACCACTCAAATTTTTTTTCCAGTCTGATGTGATACTCCCACTCCTAGATCGGATCATTATTATTCATCATTATTCAGATCGGATCATTATTGTAGCCACAATGATCAAATGTCAGGTCATTAGTTTAACAGTCGTTGGACTGAAGTTGTATAAATATTCATGATTAGCATCAATAGCTGAGTCGTCTGTCTGTCCGTCTTGTTTTGAATTGTTCTTAATTGCATCGGATCATTAGTATAGCCACAATAGCGAAAACCATTTCGAGAAACATCGTTCCCGCTCACTCGCTCTCACACATAAACGTGTCGACTTTGCCTATTCGTACAGATAAGCGCCTGGATCTCAGAGACTATAACAGCTAGAGCAACTAAACTTTCTGTACAAGCTCCTGTGATATCACTTCAGTACAAGTGTATTTCAAAATTTCGCCACGCCCCTTCCACCCGCCGTAAAGACGAAAGTTCACAAATTTTGAAGATGGAGAAATTGATCAAATCTACCAGTTTGCTTTTATGGGCGGCTTATCGACTTCCGTGCTTTACCATTTGTTGATGGACTCCTTGCTTAACTTTTGGCTGATGGACTGCCCTGAATTCTGGTGGTCAACATCGTATGGGGCAGCTGAGTCCGCAAATTATGTCTATGTGGTCATATTGTGGGTTGGAATTCGTGCTTCGTCGACGCTCTAACAGTGGTTCAGTGGGTTGTGTACAATTGTGTCGAGTTAGCATGGCGGAAATCAAGTTGTGTATGTGAGTCAGTAGTTGACAAAAATGAGTAGAGTTGGTGGTCAAGTGTCACGTTGCGAATGGGGCGACGGTTCCTATAATTATTCCGGTGACTTATGCTAGGTGTATAATGGGTCTTATGTTAGGGGTAGAGAAGTGTATTATGAACTAAAGAATGTAGCGGCCCATGAATCTTTGCAACTCTTTGATTGATTAATCCTTTTATTGTCTTCACGGGATATTTTTACTGCTGGTCGGGTTCATCGACTGCGTTTTCTTGAATACGGGATGAAACAGCCAAATTTCAAGGCTTCGGGGAAAATCAAGTGGCTGCAATTCAAGCGCTGACGGAAGGCATGGAATGGCGCTATGTTTTCATATCGTTGAATCCAACTAATATTTTCTCGCGAGGATCGATTCCCAGTCACCTCATCCAGTCAGAGCTGTGGTTTTCCGGCTCATCGCTCCAAAAATGAGTGTCCCCATTTTTCTGTTTCTGAAACATTTACCATAGAGCATCGAAAGGGAGTATTGCTCATAGCGTCTCCACAAGTTGATCTCACGTCCAGCTGCAAATGTGCAACCTCCTTCTTTGGCCTGCATCGATTCGATGACATGCATAAATTTGTTCACCATCTGAACCATCCTGGACTCACGATATCTGATATTCAGCAAGGAACGCATCTTCTTATTTAACACATTCAGCTGGCAAGCTTATGGACGGACAATAAGTAGATTAGACGCAATGGACAAGTCATGAAATCTAGCTCCATTAGACTGCTCTCTCCGTTCATCGATCCATCTTGCCATCTGCCGGAGGTCGTTCCGGAAACTTATCGCTGCCATTCAGTGCTCAGCATCCACTTTTTTTACTAAGGAACGTCCCATAACTTTTGGGTTGATAGGCTATTTCAGGAACCTCCGTGCCGGACCTCGCGGCTTGCTTGCTAAAATTCTATTGGAATATTGGGCTGATGGAGGAATCAAGTGGCTCGAATCAAGGAACTCGAAGTGGCGAACGTCCGCCCGAAATCTCTGTGTTAAAGATATCGTGCTGATTAAGTCCGAGGACCTTCCTCCAATGCGCTGGCCACTGACTAGGTTGGTCGACGTCGTCAAGGGCAAAAGATGGTACATATGTCAACGAGCAACCATATCAATGTAATCATTACCGTTGCTAAGCGCTGCTGTGCTCTCCCTACTAGAGAGCGCTATGCAGATAGGCCGTAGTTCACAAAATTGTTCAAAATTGTGGACGCCACAGATTTTATATTGTACTTTGTGGAGGCGGAAGTGGGCGGCGCGAAATTTTGAAATAGCAGTGTGATATTACTTCAGGAAACAAAATTTGGTTTCTCCAGCTCTTATAGTCTCCGAGTACTGGGCGTCAAATAAGATGGATGGACAGACAGACATAGACTCAGCTATTGATGCTGATCAAGCATATATATATACGGAAACGATTCCTTCTCTGTCTTACACACATCCCACTTTTACCACAACTACAATATACCCTTTTTTACTCTTCGAGTACGGGCATAAACAAAGAGTAACACTAGTGTCAGCAATTTCTTCGCCAGCGTGAACGTTGCCCACCACTCCGGGACCACCGGAAACACTGAGACTGGACCCCAAAGCCGGCTTGAAAGTCTCTGCAGTCGCTGAATACAGCACGCCCAGACCACCAGTCGTAACGGCCGCTGATTTCCCTAGGCCGCCAACTACGGAAACTACCCGCTCTCGGGCCCAACTACAGCCATGTCGCACGCATGGGGGAACGCATGTGTGGATGGAGCATCGGGTTCGAAGGACAGATCGCCTAACGCGGGATCAGCCAGGACGCCTCCTCAGACCCGCGACTAAAAAACCCAATACACGTGAACAACGCCCTGATAGTGGCGATGGTGACAATAGGAGGACAGACAACGGAAGCCACAATCGACAACGGGGCATCCCGAAGAGTCGTCAGTGCCAACCTGGTCTGAAAACTAGACAACAACTCCAACCTGCAAGATGCATGCGTACGCATACGCCTGGCTGACGTCTCAGTCAGAGAGATCACAAAAGTTTTACTGGCACACATGAAGCTAGATTAACGAGAGATTCAGATCCCACTCCTGGTCCTACCAAACATGTTATTGTCGGCACGGATTTCCTATGTGCCATCGAAACGACGATCAATGCGGCACCACGCTGCTAAAACTACGAGATCACCACCCCACGCCGACGCCACCGTCGTTCTGACAAACCACGTCCAAGACACCGAATCAAGCAACAAGAAAACTAAGCCAATCGCAGCGAATACACTTCCCACAAAGAGTACCTACCACAAAGAAAACGGCACCCCAAGCAAACACACCCGGCGTTCGACACAGGAAGCCCAAGTCAAAAGTCCAGCCACATAGCAATCGCACACCCTACCCTTAACGGAGAAGGTGAACCCACGGACACCCTCAGAACCCCACACACCAGCCCCGAACAATGACAGCGACAACTGCGGCGACAGTGCAACAATCAAGCCACCAGGAAACAGCCACGCTGACCCCGCTGGTCGAGTCCAACAATCGAAGTGATATCCACAGCACCTCTCCGCCAGGAACCGGAATCAAAGACGATGACTCCCCGAAATACCATCCGCAGCCCTGCCGACTAGCGCCATGCACCCAGCCTTGCCTAGAATCACGTCCGAAATCGTCGCCGCCCAAGTCGTTGCTTTGAAAACAGAGACCGTAACGAACCGTTTATTTCCGTCTGATCAGCGGGGCTGGCTCAGAGGCCGACGGGCTCGTTGCAACGAATTTATTTGTTGCCTTGCAGACAATAAGAAAACGCACAGGTTATGCGGTTGAACTCCTAGTAGCAGGATCTTTATTGGATACTGGGGGTTCTGACTCGGCAACCGCCTCGTCCGCCACTCGCAGCTCCGCAAACTCTGGGCTCACCCTTCGCTGGTACTCACCGTAAGCGGTGAGTAGTATCTGGTGCTCAACCGGTCTCCTTATTTCAGCCCGTTGCTGAAATACTGCTCCTTTGTCCTCTTCACGTAGTTCGTTCCCTAAGTCGTGGAATTATCGGTATTATCGCGGTTGCTCTCACTCGCTTTGATTCACGCACCTGCCCTTCTACTGTTCCTCGATTCACTGTCCAGTGCCGCTGTCGCTGGGCTCCATTTATACCCCCGGGCGACGCGGGCGTCCGTGTCGCTGCCTAGCAAAAACGTTAAAATCACGCGGCGTCGGTGATTTTCCATCGGCGCCTCCGCGAGTTTCCACCTCGTTCTTAACGAGTGGCGGTGGCGTGATCTCATGTTCATATTTGGACATGCGCTGGATCTCTGCAGGCCTGATCCGCTGTCTCCCGAGCGCTGTGAGCGCTCCTCCCTCCCCCGCCTCTCTAACTGTACTCGGCGTCATGCGTACGCTCGTCCCGACGACCCCTCTCCTTACGATCGGCTCTCTGGCCCGGACTAATTCGCCGTGCCTTCTCCCTCTTAACACTTTAAGGGCCCTTGTGAGAAAATTTAGTTCCTCACAAGACGTCGCTGCGAACCGCCTCTAAATGCACCATTCTGGAGACACTACAACTCACGTATCTTACCAGACCCACGACGATACGCCACCCAAGGAGAACGCTAACCCACATAGGCGACTACTCACGTAGGATCGAAGACCCCAGCGCGTTCGACACAACCATTCTCCCGAAAGACCCAAGCCAGCCTCGGACCCCGAAACTCCCAATCCCAACGAACACGATCGGGAACCAGTCTCAGATCCCTGGCCAACGGACATAGCACCACAGATCCGAGAATTTCCGGACACATAACTACCGAAGTTCGATAATCTCCACGGGACCTCCGACATAGCCGAGCACACAATTGTCATAAGGGATAATCGACCCATTAAGCAGCGGTAATACCCAAAGATCCCAGTCATGATGCGGAGCATCGATGAGCAAGTCGATCAATTGATCCATCGAGACCTGGCGTATGTGCGTGGGCTACCGGCAACTCAGCGCTCACCCATCCCCGACGCATACCCACTGCCCAGGATCAACCACATCTTGGAGCGCCTGCAAAACGCACGCTTTATTACCACTCTCGATTTTTAAGAACGGATTTTGGCACATACCCATGGCCAAAGGAATTCGAGAAGCCACCGACTGGAAAGTAATGCCCTTGGGATTACATTCGGCACCAACAATATTCCAATCGGTCCTCGATACCGTGATCGGTGACGACATGGAACCCTACGCATTCGCATATTAAGACGACATTGTCGTCGTCGGACGAGACTTCGAGGACCACCTACACAACCTGGAGATAGTCCTCTCTCGCCTTCGAACAGCGAACATACGGATTAACGCGGAAAAGTGCACCTTTTCCAAAGCCGGATCAAAAAATCCTTGGTCACGTGGTCAGCGAAGAAGGTATTTATTTATTTCATGCTTTATTTATTTCATGCTTTATCCTAGCGCTACAAGTATAAACTTATTTTTATTGCGTTAGTCACTCGGTGAGTTTATAGAGTTCATTTTGGATCTGTTATCTACTAAAAGCTAATAATTATACATGAACATTTTGACAAAAATTATGTACTTAAAGTAAATACTTATATATTAACATTTTTATGTTTTTTTTTTACTTTTTTTTTTTTATTTATTTTTTTTTTGTGTGTTTGTTTTATTTTTAATGGTTTCCTAAATGCTCTTTGATTTTATTTTGAAATTGAGTTGCGCTCCTAATTGATTTAATGTGATGGGGAAGACTGTTCCATAAGCGGATTGCAATGACAAAGAACTGCCTCTTCGAGCAAAGCGTATGAGCTCGAGGGCATAAATAGTTGTTAGTTCTTTGTGAAGTAGCAGGGGTTAAGTTTGCTGTGAAGGTAAATTGGTTCTTGAGTCGTTACAATTCTATGAAAGTATACTAGAGTTCTAAAATCTATCCAAGTGGTCAAGTTAAGGTCAAGTATTTTTTTATTTGTCAAGTGCGATACATGGTCAAAACGTCTTAAATTAAACACATATCGGACAATTGAATTAAAGGCTAATACCAGTGTGCGCTTGTCGCGGGCGTCACTATGTCCAAATATTTCAACACCATAGAAAAGAGTCGGGAGAAGAATGACTTTAGAGATCAGAGTCTTATATCTTCTGTAAGAATGTTTTGGACACTGACAGTTGGCGTAGCAGTCCATAGGTACGTCCTGTTGCCTTTGAAATATGTTTGCTCCATGATAGTGTGTGTTACTAAATGTTATACCCAGGTTAACTGCGTGGTCTTCATAGGAAATGGGTGCATTGTCAATATATAGTTTCTCCAGATAGTTTGTGCAAACACTTTTTTTAGCAATTGCCAAACATTTTGACTTTTTTGGGTTTATTACCAGGCCATTCTCTTTTTGCCCATTTCTCTATTATGGAAAGCATCTTGTTACTCGTACTGACACAAACATTTATTTCGTTAACGGACTACTAACATAAATTTGGACGTCATCAGCATATAGATGTACTTCACATTCGGACAAGACACTAGGTAGATCATTAACATATATTGAAAACAATAATGGTCCTAACACAGAACCCTGAGGAACTCCCCGCGAAAGTTTCAAAAAAGTCGAGATTTTTGTTCCTGAGACTACTGCTTGCAATCGATTTGTAAGATAGGACTTAACAAAGTTGACTGCAGTGTCTGAGAAGTTGAATAATTTCGTCAATTTTGCACAGAGTATGTTATGATTTACAGAGTCAAATGCCTTACTATGGTCAAGAAGTGTCAAGAACGTAACCCAGTTTTTGTCAAGTTGCTGTCGTATATCTTCCACAATATCCGTTATAGCACTTATACAACTTCGTTTCTTTCGAAAGCCCGACTGTTTTTGACTCATCAGCGAGTTTTGAGTCAAAAAGTGTTCAATCTGTGAAGACATAAGATTTTCAAGAACTTTGGAGAGAAACGGAAGTATTGAAATAGGCCTATAGTCATTGTTTTGTTTTTTGGGATGGGTAATATTTTTTTGCCTTTTTCCATTCAGTCAGAAACGTGGATGTAGTAATGGCGTTGTTAAATATATACGTGATGTGGGACAACATCTTCGGAAGTAAGATTTTTATGAATTTTGGACTAATGCCATCTAAGCCTTCGGCATTGGACTTTACCTTAAGAATACACGCAAGGACATCACATTGATTGACACACACAAAGCTGAAACTAGTATCACAGATTGGGGTTGAGTTCAGGTACATGTTGCTTGTCGCTTCAGGTACACCAGTCATCGAGAACCTTCGGTTGAGCTCTTCGACATTGACATCGTGCTCAGTCTTCTGTAGACATTTTCCTATTCCCAAATTTTTCATTTCAGTCCACCTTTGTTTGATAGTGGAGCAGTTTTGGAATTTGGACTTATAGAAGTTACCCTTAGCGGATCTTATATCCTTTGGTAACCGTTGCTCTTAATCTTTTGTAAGTTAAACGAAATTCCTCTGTTTTATAACGCTTCCATTTAAGGAAAGCATTGTCTCTCTGATGCATAAGATTTTTTATATCTCTGCTGAACCATGGTTTATGTCTTAGCTTGGTTACTTTAGTTTTAAGAGGAACAAACTTATTAAACAAGTACAGTATATTGTTGTTTAAAACACTCAATTGTGCGTGTTTTTCGGCGGCGGCTGCTCAGTGTGCGGTAATTTGACGACCGTGTTTTGTTGTTTTTTTTTTTTGTGCCTGTGCTTTGGTTTTGCCTATTATATGCAATTAAACGTAGTTTTAAGTTGGCGGTTTTGTTTTTTCTCTTTATTTTATTGATTTTACACTGCGGAACTATGTTTTTAACACGCAGATAAGTGTAAATTTGCAGGTTTAAACTTGTAATTAACGTAAAACGACGGAGCGACACGCAAACATCCAAAAAATTTATCGATATATCGATATATACACACGGACCCCGACAGGATTGCTGCCGTCAAAGAACTCAAGCCACCCACGAACCTGAAGGAACTACTGCATGGCATCGGGATGGCATCCTGGTACCGAAGATTCGTTCCCAACTTTGCTACTTAGAGGGGTATTGGTTCGCGTTATAGCCGACCAGCTCGTGCTGAAGTGGTTGAATACTCTGGAAAGCGCCCACGGAAGAATAGCGATATGGCTAGCACTTGAGCTCCAACAGTGTCAGTACGACGTCCACTATAGAGCAGGAAAATACTACGTGGTTGTCGGCGCCCTGTCCCGACAACCCTTGGAAATACTAACAAGGATCAAATAGCACGCAGCAACTTGGACTTGGCTCACACGAAGGATCCAGCAAAACCAAGGAAGAACCAGACAAATACCGAGACTATGCATACGAGAGCGGGAAACTCTACAGGCATCTGAACCACAGAGCCGACGATCACGACTACGTGTCATGGAAACTCTGCGTCCCAAATGACCGACATAAAAGAGTCCTCAAGGGTGCCACGATCAGCCCACTCAGGCCACCTCGGCATTCGGAAAACCATCACACGGATAGCACAACAATAATATTGGCCCGGCCTATATCGAGATGTGAGGAAGTATGTCCGCGGCTGCTTGAGCTGCCAAAGTTTAAGGCCCTGCAAGGCAAGACCGTGGGCAATATTCTCACCCGCATGGCAGTTGAACCGTTTGCCACCTTATTCAGCCCGGCCGACTTTGTGAGACCACTGCCCCCGATCCAAACGAGGGGAACACCATACTATTGAAATATTTTGACACCTTCTCGAAATGGGTCGTACTGGTGCCACTCACTCAAGAAGGCTACTACAGCTACGCTGGAGCTAGCTTTTCGATAATGCATTCTCAGTTATTTTGGCGTTCCGAAACGATTTGTCTGCGACAACGGAAATCAGTTCACCAGCCGCTTGCTTCGCACATTTCTGCAAACAGCAGGCGTAGACCTGCAACTCACCGCACCCTTACTGACCCCAAGAAAATACTACAGAACGGGCCAATCGGACGGTGAAGACCATGATTGCACAATTCGTGGAGGAATGAAAAATACATGGAATGAACTTAATACCCGAGATATCGCTGGCAATCAACTCCAATATCTTCGAAACACCTGTTTCTAGCCCGCCTTCCTTCTACATGGAAGAGAACCTCGCTTATCTGGAGCACTATAAGATGAAGTCACACCAGGAACAGGAAGCCCTCTGGACAAGGCACTCACTGAAGCACTAAAGCACATAATACGATTTCCTGGTTGCGAAATCAGCAAACCGACCTAGACCCAATCGACCAACTACTCATCAGCAAGATCACCAAAAGCTCAGATTTTCCAATCCACACACGCGACTCGACTTAGGGCAGTCCAACAGCCAACACCCGACACAGCAGAAACCCGCAACACACTAACCAAGTAAAAAACATGAATACAAGTTGTTTGTAGGAGGGTGGATATCCCGGCAGTATTCCCAGTAAAAACGATCGGGGGCGTCAATTCAATATGGCTTATATTTATTGCGGCTAAAACGGGGTTCACAAGTGGGGCTGGTGTTGGGTGTTGCGGCTGTGTTCGTCTGTGTAGATCGAATGACAGGTCAAGCTAGGCCTACGGCTAGAGCCCATGGTGAAGAGCCGAGTCGACCGCGCTCAAGAGCGCGAGAGCGAACAGCACAAAGAGAGCGCGCGAGCCAACAGCGCGCTGTTGCTTCCGCTAACAGCGCGCTGTTACTCAACAGCGCTGCTGCCTTCAACATCCTCCCCCTCCCTTGCAGGACTGCAATATCCCATCCTACGGGAGCGTGCAGGCCCCGGACACAATCCATCCAAAGACCGTGCTTTGGGCCACTGGAAGGCCGTCTCCTCGCGCGAGGAACCCGGTTTGATAACCTTCGGGTAGACGTCTGCTCCCAACACGAGAGAGACGGTAGACGGGCGATGGAATTGCTCGTTGGCAATGCGGATGTCGTCGAACTTGGCCCGAGTCGCCTCGCTCAAGGGTCGCAGCGGTGTGCGGACGCGCAAACGGGGTTCCATCTTAAGGACCACGTCCACGGGTGAACCTCGCCTGTCCTGGCGCGGATGATGGCGGTGGCAACCTTCTCAGCGCCGATTCGGAGTGCTGGGCAACTTCAGGTCGGTGGCCAAGGCAGCGTCAATGCAGCTCACCGGCGTGCACGGGTCGATGAGCGCCGTCACCTCATGGGTCTTTTTCCCCATGTGCAAGACCACCTGGGCCGTCGGGAGAAAGTTGATGCTCCGGTGCTGGAGCAGCGTGTCGACCGATGGCGCCGGATTTCCCACGATGGGGCTGCGATCAGCTCGGGGCACTGGAGCGGTAGACGGACCCGGAGCTGCCGCTGACGACTCTGAGCGGGCTCGACGGCTGGCGGACCCTGCCTTTGCGCGTTTGGTGGGAATCCGGGGGCGGCGAGCGGCTCGGGACACAGGAGCTGGAGACGCAACTCGCACCGGACCTGGGGACTCCGAGCGAGCTGGACGCTGGGACGGTCGCATGTGGAGCAAAGTGTGGTGGCTTTTGTGGCACACCTTTGCACCGGCCGCCACTTCGGCAATCCTTGCCGGAGTGCTGATGAGCCAGGCAATTCTGGCAATACCTGTTCGCCAACACAGCTCGGGCGTCTTGGCCGCGCTCAGCTTGAGGAAGCTGCGACAGTCCGTAGCGGATGGCTTCGGAACAGACTCGGCAGCTGTAGGATGCCTTCGTTCGTGCTCGTCTGCTCCCTGAGGGTGTGGGTGTCCCGGGGTTGTGGAGCCATCTTGATCTGGAGGCAAAAAACAGCTGTTATGGAAAAGAAGAAGCGGAGACGCATTAGTTCGTGATAGGAACAGGTGACAGGCACTCTCGCAGAACAGTTGGCTGAACGCACGAGGGCGTTCTGGAGACGAATAAAAAACAACAACAGAAACGGGGATGGAACAGTGGACGAGGACAGGCCCTTTTTCAACGGACTAGGCACAGGAACGCTTCCGTTACTGTTGTGCGGGACGAGGGAGCTCCCCGGAAGGAGAACGACTTTAGCGACCGGGCGTTTGAGCACCCCGCGGGCAGTAAGGATGTCTACCACACGGACCCTGTTGTCGGCGCCGGGATACACGGACTGTACTCTCCCGAGCCGCCAGTCGTTGGAAGGCAGGTTATCTTCCTTTATGATAACCAAATCGCCGATCTGAAGATTTGGCATATCCGTCTTCCACTTGTTGCGTTTGTGGAGTTCCTTGAGGTACTCATCCTTCCATCTCTGGCAGAACTGCTGGTTGAGGGCCTTTAAATGCTGCCACCGATTAATCATCGACTGGAGGTTCCCCTTTATTTCGGGCTCTGCGGTCGCCATTAACGGTCCTCCGATAAGGAAGTGCCCGGGGTGAGGGCCAGCAACTCCGTCGGACTTTCGGACATCGGTGAGATTGGCCTGGAATTAAGGCACGCTTCAATCTTAGCGAGGAGCGTCGAGAGCTCCTCAAAGGTATACTTTCAGTAGCCGTGGATTTGTAAAAGAGTGTTTTGAAACTCTTTACACCGGCTTCCCACAGGCCTCCCCATGTGTGGAGCTCCTGGCGGGATGAACCGCCACGCAATTCGCTGGTGGCTATATGCTTCAGTGACCGAATCCTGGAATGCCGCTAGAAAGTCTCGAGAAAGTATAGTTTCGGCTCCCACGAAAGTTTTGCCATTGTCGGAATGAATACGCTGCGGACAGCCTCGTCGAGCAACGAAACGAGCAAAAGCTGCCAGAAACTTCTCGGTGGTCAGGTCGGAAGTGGCCTCCAAGTGAATGGCCTTCGTGGAAAAGCAGACAAATACGCACACATAACCCTTGGTGATTAGGCACGCTCTCCCGGTATAGTTCCTTATATCGAAAGGACCGGCGTAGTCAATACCGGTATGGGTAAATGGTCTGGAGGAGAAAGAAGCTCGGTCTGTTGGGAGATCACCCATTAGTTGGGTCTGTAGCTTCTTTTGTGGATGATGCATATTTTGCAGGAATTCACCACCCCCTTCATCAGGTTCGGATTCGGGGAATCCAATATTTGCCGCGGATGAGGCGAGTCATCAATTGACTACCGCCATGGGAGAGTTATTTTGTGAAGTGAAAATGCGCCAGCAGGCGAGACAGGCGGCAACTGTAGGAAAGGATGATTGGATGACGCTCGTCATACTTCAAATCTTGTGACGCTGTGATCCGGCCACAGGATCTCATGATCCCATGTCGGTCTAGAAAGGGGTTCAGGTTCAGGATAGAGCTTGAACTTGGCACGGGACGTTTACCACTCAGGCAGTGAAATTCTTGGGGAAGTCCCGGCGCTGAGCCTCTAGGATAAGAGTCTGCTCCGCGTTGTTAATTTCCCCACTAGTGAGGTGGCCCCTGCGTACGGGTGTTACCTTCCGGCAACACTGAATAAAACGGAGCACATACGCCCGCACTCGAAGAGCCTTCTCAAGTTGGGAGAAACGCTCCAGGAAATCTTGGGGAGGGCCGGCAGCAAAATGGACCTTCACGGCCCGCTGCTCTGGAGTCATAGGTGGAGCTTCGTTGGCTTGAGGTGGCCACTGTTCCCGTGGGGATTGCAACCAAGCTGGTCCATGCCACCAGAGGTGGTTACCCACCAGTTCTGGTAACGCTACGCCCCGACTCGCTAAGTCAGCGGGGTTATTTTCGGACCGAACATGAGCCCAATTCGTGGTGTCGGTAGTCTGAGCTATCTTGGTTACTCGATTGGCCACAAAGGTAGTCCAGTGGCACGCTGGCTTGCTCAACCAGGCCAGCACAATAGTCGAATCGGTCCAGTAGTAGCATTGAGGATCCATTGTCGGCATGCTTGGCAGGATAGCCGTCGCCATTTCGGAAAGGAGCACTGCACCGCACAGCTCTAACCGAGGAAGTGAGACGGTTTTCACGGGAGCAACTCGTGTTTTTGCTGATAGCAGATGCACCGTGATATGATGGCCACACTCGACGCGCACGTAGATCGCTGCACCGTACGCCTTTTTCGGAGGCATCGCAGAAACCGTGATGTTCGACCTTTACCGATGGCTGGGCACAAATCCATCTTGGAATTCGGATTTCGGGAGTGCAGCGTAACTCTGCAGAAAGTCCAGCCAGCGCTGGTACAACGCACTTGGCAGAGGTTCGTCCCATCCCAATTCTTGCAACCAGATTTCCTGCATGAAAATCTTGGACCGGACGATGAATGGGGCTAGCCACCCCGCGGGGTCAAATAGCTTCGCAATCTGAGAGAGAACTTCTCGCTTGGTGAAGGATGACTCGAGCGTGAACACGGGAGGAACAAAGAAGAACTCGTCTGACGTCGCCTTCCAGCGAACTCCGAGGGTCTTTGCCGTGCTCTCGGCATCGATTTCCAGAAAATCGGTGTGCAGGAGGTGGTCATTTGGAAGACCGTCCAAAATCTCCTTTTATTGGACGTCCATTTACGCAGTGGGAAAACCTGGCGGAGCTGAGGGCGGCTTACAATTCGTGAATGGCCAGCTGAGCTTCCTTGACGGAGTCTGCTCCGGCTAGGACGTCGTCGACGTACATGAATTGCCGCACAATGTGACTTGCCCTGGGAAATCGCGACTGGATGTCGTCGGCAAGCTGTTGCAGGACCCGGATGGCAAAACGGAGCGCAATTGACTCCAAAAGTCACGGTTTTCAGCTCGTAATCCCGAATCTCACCCGCCTGGTTCCGGAATAAAGATTCGCTGAAAGGGGGTGTGCGTCGGATGCACCCAAATCTGGCGATACATCTTTGTAATGTCGGCTTTGAAGACGTATCGGAAATAGCGCCACTTCAGGATTTGGATGGTTAAATCGGATTGGAGGACCGGACCAGCATGAAGCAGATCGTTCAAGCTCGTACCGTTCGTCAGAAAGGCTGGACGCGTTGAATACCACGCGGACTTTCGTAGTAGTGCTCTCCGGCTTGATTACCGCATGGTGCGGGAGATAGTAATTGGCGGAATCATTAGTGGACGAAACCTCTGTCATATGGTCGAGATCTAAATATTCACGGATCACAGAGTTATACTGCTCGTGAAATGGAACGTTTCTCTTTAGCCGATTCTCATTTCGGAGAAACTGAGCTAGAGCAATGGACCTTGAATGCCCCAGGCCTGACCCACAATGAGCGGGGTCACGAAACGGCAGTGTTACCACGTACTTCCCGCTTGACGTTCTTGACGTGGTTCGAACAAAATGGCTTTCGCAAAAGGAGTCCGACTCTCCTACTACCTTGATAGGTAGATCCTCCACCTCCCAAAACTTTGTGAGAAGTTTGTCCAACGGAGCGTCGCGGACGTGGGAAATTCGAGTGGAGAAGGATGCAATCTGGTCAGGAACAGCACTTGGCAATGGACCGGTAAGCACCCACCCAAAGATAGTTTCCTGTCCGAGGAGGGAGCCACAGATGTCGGTCTGTGAGCCGCTTAACAATACGGACGGAAGGAGATCGGCTCCGATCAGAACGTCTATCTGTGAGCTCTCATAAAACGTAGGGTCTGCTAATGGCAGGTTCGGCAAGTCTCGCAGCGCGTTCTGCGGGATCGGATATGACGGAAGATTGCCGGCGATCTCTGGCGGGACGTAGGCCGTGGCGTTTAACTGTACGCTCGGCGTAAACAGGGAGCGAATGGAAAAATCACAGAGCTTCTTGGACTGAGCTGCTACAGTATGATTAAGGCCTGAAACTTGGGCTTGAATAAGGCGGAATGGTAGTTGAATGATATTAAAGAGACGTTCCGTAATGAACGTTGCCTCGGAGCCCGAGTCGATTAGAGCGCGGGCACGGAAATTTGTCCCTCGGTGGCAAATGTTGATCATTGCAGTGCCGAGAAGCACCGCTCTTATTCCCGAGGAAAAATAGTTCTGAACGTTGGCTGGAGCGACGGAGGAACCGGACTCCTCCGCGGTCGCGGAAGTCAATTCGCTGGGAGCTGAGGTACCCCCGATGCAGAAGCGTGTGGTGGCGGGCTCCACAAGAGAAGCAACTGTGGGGCGCTTTGGCATTCCCGGAGCTGGTGCCCTCTCGCGAAACAGTTCAAGCACAGCTGCCTTTTTAATGCAACTGGCCCGCGCATCCACGGTCATCTGTAGGAAGTGCGGACAGAGTCGGATCGGATGGTTCTCTTTAGAGCAGAGATCACACGTTCTTCTCTTTGGACTCACTTGTGTCTGGAAGGAGTGAAACTTCCTGGGCACGGGACTCCCCTGAGACCGGAATGGGTTGCAGTTGCTTCCGGAGGGCTGCGAATTCAGGGTACCTTTGGACAGTGGTGGGTTCGTATGGCCTTTGGAAGTGGACGGGTCGCTTTCCATGGCCTCTAGCGTCAAATAGCGCTGAGTGAGGAAGGCGTCGATTTCCGCCCATGGAGGAACCTCTTTCTTGTCGGTGACGGATGCTTCCCACAGCGACCGGGTCAACTTCGGCAACTTGGAGGCACAGATAGTCACAAGGAGGCTATCCCAGTTGTCCGTGCTCTTTTTGGAGTGAGCAAGAGCGGTGAGGACCCCTTGCATCGTGCTTTGAAGCTCTTTCAAAGCTCGGCTGGTCTCGGACTCGACGCGAGGCAGAAAGAGCAGAATATTGATCTGGTTGGTCCCCTGGAGCCGATTGTTTTCATATCGGTTTCGGAGGGCCGACCATGCCGACTCGAACCCATCGTTTGTCAGCGGGGACTTTTTTCGACTATGGCCTTCGGATCGCCACTTGTCTTAGCGGTGAGATGATATAGCTTCTCTACCGGAGACAGCCTAGAATTGTTGATATAAATTGCCGTAAATAAATCTCGGAAAGTAGGCCTACGGACGTAATCTCCTGTGAAGACCTCGATGTCGCAGGGGGCAGTCGACAGCCGCCCTGGTAAGTCTGCGGTGCAGACGGATGGACTGATGTTTGTGCCAGCTGAGTATTGAGATTAGCGAGGCACTGTTCAAATACCCCATAACACTCGCCGTACTTATCTCGGATGTCCTCTTGGACCCTTGGATCCTCGTCAACCATCACTGCGGAGCACGCTTTGTACTCCGCCTCGACATCCGCCCACATACTCAGAATTTGTCCTCGGCGAACCTCGGAAAGAGATGCGGATGGAGCGGCAGTGATGCGCGCTTCCAAATGAGCCAAACGGCCGATGGCGGCGGCTAATCTTGCTCGTGCCGTAGTGGTGGCGGATTGAGCCATTTTAATAACGGGTCTCGAGCTGATGGGACTGAAAACGGAAGAGCTGGTGAGATCGTCTTGGATCCGAGCTGGCACCTTGAGAGTGACGGGGAGACGGGAAGAGAACCGATTTGGTCCTGGCAGCAGGGGGGCTGCTACTGGCTGCTCTGGGAGTGACTGGCGACTTGATCCTCTGAGTGGGGGTAGTTCCTGAGGCGGAAGAGGCGCGTAGCCGACGTGGAAGGTCGCAGCCAGAAACCCTTTGCTGTCCTTTGTCACCCGTTGGCATACTACGTACGCCCACGCGCAGAGTGTGGCTGCGAAGTCTGAAGCTGAAGTCGGATTGACGGAAGGAAAACCAAAAAAAGGCTGGGCAGGGGCACCACAACAGAAGGCAATAACTTCCGTAAATACGCAAAAAAGAGAAACCCACTGCTGGGTGAATGGAAACGAAAAGGCCTCGCTCTGTGTTGGACAACAATTTTTTCAATACCGACTCGGATTATTTGGGGTCGCCCTGGATCGAGGTTCCCAAACAATGAGTGGATCAATTGATACACGCCGAGGGGAGAGGAACGTTCACACTGGTTGTTACAATATTTAAAAAAAAATATTGTTAGTGCGGCGCTTCTCCGTTTACCTTTTGACGGACTTGTGCAGTTGGCAAAATAATATTTTTCTCGGAAGGATTGCGTACGAAATTATTATCTTTTCTTGTTCAGTTGCGGCGGCTGTAGAGCCGAAAGGAATCCCTGAAAAGCACGAGGGAATGGGCCCAAAAACTAATTGCCACTGGATATGCAATAACAAAAATAATTATTCCTTGTACCGTCGGCTTTTTAATTGAAGCGGATAATTCGGCGGCTAGAATTTATTTGTTTTATTTGTCGGTGTTCGTGATACCGATAGTTGTCCTTACGCTGTCACCTCTAGTTCGGAACATATACATAGACAGACAATTCCAACAAATTGGCACGAAAAATGCGAAATATCTATGGAAATGCGCTGTGCCTGGGTTCAGGATAATTTATTACGGAATTGGAGATAATATTATATCTTGTGGCGACCAAAGGTGTTGCTGGAACGCGTAAACTGTTCGGAATCGCAGAATTTATTGTTAAATGTACATGTGGATATGCGCGGAATGTATGTGTGGAATACGGTATTTAAATACGGAGCGTGGTATTTTCTAGTATGTGCGTAGGGTTATTTTAGGTACATATATAGTTGGCAATATAAATATATTGCGGCCAACTATGGAAATAAATGTATATACAGTGATGGAAAAAAATAATAGAAACGGCATTTTTTTTCGCATATTTCAAAAATTTTCTTCAGTCAACAATTTTTTTTTTTTAAGTTTAATAATTTCGATAGATAGTATATATAGTAATGTATCAAAATAGAACAAAATATTAATTTTCAAAAAAAACCCATTGTAACAGAAAATAATTTTTAAATATTTAGGCCTGGAAAAAAAAATAATAGAAACGGCCGACTTAAAGCTATTAAAAACCATTTTGTAGCTTCAAAGGATATTAATTTGATTTGTAACTCTATTATTTAGTTGTGCCACCGCAATTTTTTGATGACTTGGGTGCATCGACCACCCATAGAATTTCACCAGATTGACACTATTTGATGGATCTAGGGAGTACCAGTCGGACTTCACTTTTTTCACACAAATCTTCCTTTTTTTAGACTTATACCCTCCAATCCTTTTTTCTCTAATATCCCCAAAAGGGGCTCAAGTGGATTTAGGGCTGTAGACAGCAAAGGCCATTTCATCAAGGGAACTTTTTTGTCCAGGAACCATTTCATAGCCAGCCCTGAAGAAGGCTTCGAGTCATTATTCTGCTGGAACTCCCAAAAAAAATGGCATTTCCTCTTCAGAATATGATAGCATAATACAGTCGAGTAAGTCTCTACGTAGTGGATGGAACAGATATTTTCTTGTATCGAAAGTTTTTGGACCAACACCCGAATGGGAAAAGCATCCCCATTAACATGATGTGCCCACCACCGCGCTCAACTTTTCAAATAGAGTACTTTAGGTCGTGGGCAGTGTTGTCAGGGTGCCCTACACGTGGTTTTCGATCATATCTAAGCAAATTAATCTTGGTTTCGTCCGACTAAAAAATTTGTTTCCATTTTGAACGCAAAAAATGCACCTTCGCGAAATGTACCCTCTTGAAAATATTTTTTTTTTTTTTTATATGGTTTGGTACCTTTTAAGCTAAATGGCCCCTTATATCTTCTCAAACCAGCCTATTTATTATAGTACGATTCATAACCTGTGCATTGTGATCAATTTTAATATCTTTCGACGAGAGTTTTTTTTTTATTTTCGAAATTCAGTTGAAATTCACCGATGTTGCTCGCTTTTTTTCGCGTTTCTGTGGTTCTTTTTTGTTGTGAACCGCCTTAAACACTTTTTTTTGGAACATTTAAGAATTGTAGCTATAGCTGACATTGTTTTGCCTTTATTTCCGAACGTTAGGATATGTCATATTTCAATATCCTTACGATGTATCCCACGGCTCATTCTAAACCGAATAACAACAACAAATATAACACGATCCGCAGGAAAAGTTATTTAGCATCTTCTTTTTACGTTATTTTATGAAATGTTATCTATATAATTCGATTACATCCAATTCAAAACAAGATAAAAACCAAATTGAAGTGCGTTTCTATTATTTTTCCAAGACAAAATCAAGGTCTACCCACAATTTTACATACACAGCTAATAATTCTTAAGTTATAAGCCCAAAAAGAGAGTCCAAAAGTAAAGCTACATTATCCTGAAACCAAGCCCAGTGCTTTTTCATGCCAACAATTTGGTCCAAAAATGAAATATTTGGTTTCAAATGTGAATGAGCCTGTCGATTCTATTATTTTTTCCATCACTGTATGTATGGAAATAAATGTGGATATGTGTGTATGTACGAAATAAAAACACTTTAATTTTATTATGTTTGCACTCGGAGTGTGCCGATGTATTTATATATGTGTGTAATGCATGTAGCGATGTATGTAATTATGTCGCTGCGGGTCCGCTCTTGCGACTTTGAATGCACATATGCTGGGGTGCACTGGGTGCACTGGGGTGCACCTGGATATAGGTGCTTTTGATTTTATTTAATTAATTTAATTTAATTAAACACACTGCACGCACAAACAAAACAAAAAAAAAAACGGAATCGGAAAAAACTACCGTAGCACTGGTAGTGGTAGATAAAGAAGTTAAGAGCAGCCGGAATCGCGAAGAATATGGCGCTGGCGAAAGAGGATGGAACTCAAAAAAGAAGATATGTATATAAGAATATATATACATATATAACGGAACGCGGACTTGCGGGGAATAAACCCAACCGGGAGACGAAGTCGTACTTATCTTGGGAAGTAGCGATGTAATCCACCGATGCTTGCAGGTTGGACTCCTCCTTATAGGGAAGGCGAAGATCCGGCTCGAAGGACCAATGTTTGTAGGAGGGTGGATATCCCGGCAGTATTCCCAGTAAAAACGATCGGGGGCGTCAATTCAATATGGCTTATATTTATTGCGGGTAAAACGGGGTTCACAAGTGGGGCTGGTGTTGGGTGTTGTGGCTGTGTTCGTCTGTGTAGATCGAATGACAGGTCAAGCTAGGCCTGCGGCTAGAGCCCATGGTGAAGAGCCGAGTCGACCGCGCTCAAGAGCGCGAGCGAACAGCACAAGAGAGCGCGCGAGCTAACAGCGCGCTGTTACTTCCGCCAACAGCGCTGCTGCCCTCAACACAAGCAAAAACACTTAAATACGAATGAAACACATTATAAAACCAGCATTTTTCTTTGCCAAGCGCGAAAAATTTGAATTACACGCCACAAACACAGTCACTCCATTTGAGCTCTTCTTTTTCGGTCTCACGGCCCCTTCCGATAAAAAGTTACCTGCGATCTAAAAAATTTGTTGTAGAGGAATCCTGATGGACCGAGCCTACCTCAACCTGAGATAGGTTCTCACAATACATATATTCTTTATCGGCATCAACAGCCGAGTTGATATAGCCATGTCGGTCTGTCTGTCATGTTTGTCGGCTAGTTCACAGATACTATAAAAGCTAGAGCAACCAGACTCATATGATATCACACTAGTACAAGTGTATTTCAAAAAATTTCGTCCCGCCCAATCAATATAGGCAGAATGATACAATTAGTTTTCAGTTTCTAGCCACCAACCCATCATCGATGCAGCCGCTACTCATTCTGAGTCTCTTTTTCTCGCTCGCTGCTGTCTGTCCATCTGCCTGTCCGTCTTGTTTGTCGCCCAGTGCTTGGAGATTATAAGAGCTAGAGCAACCAAATTTCGTTTCCAGACTCATGTAATGGTACAAGTGTATTTCAAAATTTCGCCCAGCCGCCTTCCGACCCCATAATGGACAAATACCTGTGGCGCCCATAATTTTAAAGATAACAGAAAACGGAAAAAAAAAACAGTTTTGGAGAGAATTACCATATCTACCAGATTGATTTAATTAATTTTCAGTTTCTAACCCACACCGCTACTAATTCTCTGTCTCGCTCACACACTCTGTTTGCCTTGTTCCTTGTACGACCTCTGGGGGATAACCTTAGATCGGAGTGTAAGAATGAGAAAAGATGTAGATCTGTCATCTAGACAGATGTAGTAAAAAAAAAAAAAAAACTGATGAAATATTTTAACCTTTTAACCCATTAACCATAAACTCACACAAATACTGACTGAGTACGGGTGCTTTTTCTCAGCAGCTATTTTGATATCAGCTTTATTAATATTACAGAATTGAACATGGAGACAGCCAGTTTCACCGAAGAAACTTTCGAGATCTGGCATGGCGAGAGAGCCATAGTCCTGTTCAAAGGCAACAAGAAACCCAAAAAAAAAACATTTTTTTCAGCGCTCTTTGTGGATGACAGTATTGACTACGGAGATATAACAGGCTATGCTCTTAAAGGAGCTTACAATTCAAGTAATGTATGTGAATTGAAATTTTTTTTAAGAAGCGTCCAAACCAAATTTTTCTTTAAGTTTCGTCCTTTTAGGTATGCTTTACAAGTGGGACCCAATAAATTCCCTTTGGCTCCCATATCAAAAAAAAATAGCAAAAATGGTACGTTTTAGTAACTAATTTGGTCACGTGGTGTACTGTACAGCTGAAAGGAGCCTAAAGCGAAACTGAGATAAAAGAAGCTTTCAAAATTAATGTTCTGACTTTATTTTTAAGCTGCGAGCTTATTTCTCAACTTTTGTTTTTGAAGAGAATTTGACTGAGGATAGAGACGTTTATTCGATGTTCGTAAGCAATCAAATTGAATCTTTTGTTATGTAATGGGGTTGCGAAAGGGAGAAAACATTCCGCAGCCCATTTCTTCTTTTACTATACACTACAGTTCTTATTGTTGTAATTACAAAGTTTCTACAGCATGCTTGATACATGATCGATAAAACAGGGCTGATCTATTTCAGCTTTAAAAGTTCTGGGCAAAGCTAAGCTATCACTGTGTTTGTATTATTCGAGCTTTTAGTAAATTTTTTCGGATCCGCTTTCGTCTATAGTAAAAGCGTGCCCTAAATGCGTATATATTTATGTATGTATATTTATTATTCTTTTAAGGTTACGAAAGTTCGTATGAAGATAACGTGGCTCACGAGGGGCGACTAGAAGGTCCCAATGCTATAACAGATGCATCAAAACAAAAAACTGATATAAGCTTCAAGGATATTACAGAAATCGCACTAACAGCTTTGGCATTTTTTTCTTTTGGAATGTTTACTTTACAAGTTTTGATGTGCATAGCTATGGTAATTATATTTATTATATTAAGCATAGCAAAATAAGGTGTTTCCAGAATATTTACCTCAGCGGGTCTGTCATTATACCCGTACTCGAAGAGTAAAAGGGTATATTGTATTTGTGTTAAAAGTGGATGTGTGTAACACACAGAAGGAGGCGTTTCCGACCCCATAAAGTATATATATTCTTGATCAGCATCAATAGCCGAGTCGATATAGCCCCGTCTGTCCGTCCGTCTGTCCTCTGTCCGTCCGTCCGTCTTGTTTGTCGCCCATTGCTCGAAGGCTATAAGAGCTAGAGCAACCAAACTTTTTATCCAGTCTGATGTGGTATCTCACTCCTAGAAAAGTGTTTCAAAATTTCGCCCCGCCCACTTCCGCCCCCACAAAGGGCGCACATCTGTGGCGGCCACAATTTTGACAAAACTAAAAAACTAAAAATGCAGAATCATAGAGACAGCCCATATCTATCAGGGGCCCAAATCTGAATCGGATCGGATCATTAATATAGCCACAATAGACAAAAATATACGCAAAAACTTCGCTCCATTCTTTCGCACTCACACACAAAAATCGAGTCGATTTGGTTTTTCGTAAATATGAACGCCTGGATCTCAGAGACTATAAGAGCTAGAGCAACCAAACTTTTTGCCCAGACTCCTGTAATACCGAAGCTGAACAAGTGTATTTCAAAATTTCGCCCCGCCCCCTTCCGCCCCCACAAAAAGACGAAAATCCACAATTTTGAAGATAGAAAAACCAAAAATGCAGTATCAAAGGAAATGATCATATCTACCAGATTCCTGAATTTGGTCTACATCGGATCATTATTGTAGCCACAATGATCAAATGAATTTTCAGCAGCGGGAATACCCCGCCGTTCTGTGTTTCCCCTCGTCCGTTTGCTGCTTAAGTCATTTATTGGGGTTGATTGTCGCAGCAGATTCTCTCACACACACACACTCACGCTCAAACATGCTGCCTCGTGCAGTGTACGTGTGTTGTTGTGAGAACTGATGTAGATGATGTAGATGTCGATGACAGATGTAGCAAAAAATGTAAAATGTAAAACTGAAAAACATTTTAAAATTCCACATAAATCACTGAGTACGGGTATAAAAGTAGAGTCGCGTTCGAAGCGACTCCGTACGTTCATTCTCGTTTTGAATCTCTGAGTGTGAGTTACAAAGAAAAGGAAGAAGCACTGTAACCAAAAATATCTGGCGAAATTTCACTAAATTACTCGGATGACAGTATCAATGGTATCAATTTTTCGTAGTTTAAGCAGTTTGTTTTTAGCTTCCAATTCATTATCGATGAAAAATGTGGATGTATTGTTAAGGCGCAGGGGTGAAGTGCGCAGGGGTCTGTCAACTAGTATGAAAATAGTTCACCTAGTGGAAAACTACGAGGGTGGGCCGAAATTTGGAAATACACTTGTATTGAAGTGACATTACATGAGCTTGACAGAAAGTTTGAATACTTTATCTCGTATATTCTCTGAGATCCAGGCGACACAAAAGACGAACAACCAAAACAGACGCCATGGTGTGTAAAAGAGAGCCAGAGGGAACAATGCTTATCCAAAATTGTGGCTACTATCTATATCTGATCCGATTCAGATTTATGATTTTTCTCTATGATTCTGCATTTTTAGTTTTCTGTTATCTTCAAAACTCAGGACGCCACAGATGTGCGCTCGGATCGGATCATAGGTTAGGTTAGGTTGACGTGGCCGGATTCGGCCCATTTTGGTACATTTGAATTGGAGACCCTTCTCTGCCATGTGAGACTTCCTGTCAGCATTTATCCCATCCGGCTGCGCTTATGAAATTCGATATCTTTCTAGGACAAATATTGGACATCTTCTTGTATGGGTTCCTATTAGCCAGTGTCCCGTGAGGGGATCGAAATGACAGTGCTGCACCTTTTCTGCTGAGCTTTTTAAATAGCTCAGTGGTGCGTTTTTTGTCTATATTTGGCCACGTTTGTCGCGTAATGCGACATCGTGGTGTGTTTTGCCACCGACTGTCGTCTAGTCGCATGAACTGCTCTATTATGATGGCCAGGTGGCCATAGGCATACATTTTCTTCCTTGTTCTGAAGAAAGGAGGTAGTAGAGCCAGCTCTGGCCAGTTCATCTGCTATGCAGTTACGCCTTTAATGTCCTGTGACCCGGGACCCATATCAGGTTAATAGCAAACTGGTTTAGCCATTTCGTGAAGAGATTTTGCTGCATCTTGCTACGGTAGCCGAGTTCGATGTAATCGCATTTAATGATCGCTGCTGGCTGTCACTATAGATATTTATATGGGTTGCCGACAAGGCAACTGTTTGATGCAGCCTCAAGAGCTTCCCCGATTGCTGTGACTTCCCGCTTGGAACACACTGCAGGGAAAGGCACCAGCAGTGATCCGGAAGCCTGAAGGAGTGCCTTATATTTAGTTGCTCGGAGTAGATGCCTCCTTCCTACTTTATTATCCATTTTGGAGCCATCCGTCAGGGACTGGAATTCCTCGAGCCAGATGTCTCGGTGAGGGAAATTTATTTCAAAGGGAGTTTTTGTGTACTCCCTCGGAACGCAGTAGACCATTTTTGTGGGGACGATGTTGTTTTCGTTTCGTGCATTCTGTTAAGCATAGGAGGGTTGAGGGCGGAATCTTGAAAAAATAGTGAAAATAGTACAAGTTCCGCTTTTCAAGGGATTTTACCCTAGTCCGCGCGATTTTGTCAAATCTGACAGATTTGTGAGCTTTGCTGATATTAGGTCGAAAAGTGTTTGAGGGAATTTTTCCGAGAAGATTATAGCAACCTCATTCGCGTATGCCACCACCTTACAGCTAGTTTGGAGCCAGTTGGTTACCATGTTTCCTGCCTTTTTGTAATTGGGCGGGGCACCGTTATGCCATGATGGGGAGCAGTTCCTCCATTTTCTTACATATATCCCAGTAGGTTTTTCTGGGATTGATGAAGTCAATTGGTTTAGGCCACTCGAGTCTCATTAATGTCTCGATGTACCTGTGGTCAGCTCTCGATTAAGTCTGACATTTTGTTAGATTCTCTAGAGTGAGGTCAATGACCTCCTGTCGGTTCTTTATAATGAATGTGTGGGTCGTTACCCTGATTACAAATTACCAAATTAGAGTAAGGGATAAAAGCTAAATAGTGACTCACCCTCGCATTTGTGTCCGAGCTCTCCCATTATGTGTGTGTGTGGTGAGCGTTGGCATCGCAGTCTATTTAAAGACCTATGTCCGAACTTTAGCTGTCGCTGGTTAGCGTGCGTATAAGTTCTCCTGAAGGATCGCTTTCCCTAGGTGCCATGTAGGACGACACCAACCTCAGGTGTGTCCTTGCTGCTCTAGGCTAACTGATGCTAACTTAAGATGTTTAGGTGCTTTCTAGCGAAAAAATACAGGTGCGAATTTTTACCTTCGTTTTGAGCAGAGATTAGCTTGTACTCCTTCGTCGCTGATCCACAGACCTTGTCTCCTACTACCCAAGGCCCTGGACTAGGACTATGTCAGCTCCGCTTGCATCCAAGAGGATTATTAGGGCAGCTGTTGCTGCTTTACAGTGGTGGAGATTGATTTGAAGAACCTGTAGGCTCTTTATCATTGGTGACTGAGCTGAAGCCGAAATTCAGCTAGCCTCTAGCTGCCTCGATGGGTTTTCCTTGCTGAAGACGACGACCGCTTAGTTTGTGGGGCCTGTCGTCGTCTCAACCTTCACCACCTTCCAATCCGGAGGAAGGTAGGAGTGTGTTGCATCTCTGCAACAATTTTAGGATGCGTTCCGGCTCCTTGGAAGGAGGCGGGCACCCAAACTATCGCCCTTGGTCTACTAGGCACTTCACGGTCCAGTCTACAGCGACTAGATTCGCCGATCTTCACTTCCCCGTGCTTTATATAGCTGGATATATAGCACCGATAGCGTCCTTTCTTTGGAAATCTGCGCAAACAAAACATTAGGGGCAGCACCCTGGAGTGTTTAGGGCGGGCCCCGAAGTCTCCTGCGAGCCTGCCTCTTTGGTTTGAGGCGCCTCCCTTTTCGAAGTTGGTGAGCACCCCTTGAGGCCCCTCAACCTTTTTTAAGCCACTCGTCCGATGGGCTAGACGTGATCGTCGCGTTCTCCCTACGGAGGGATGTTGCCAGCACTCTGTCTTTCGGCATATGTGTATTTTTTTGGCTTGGGCACTAGTCGATGTTGACTCGACTCTTGCAATTACCAGCAGGCAGAGCAGCCGCAGGATTGCATTGCCGCTCTGCCAAGGTGTCGGTTTTAGGAGCCGATTCACCACCCACCCCAGAACTGGGATGGGACCCCTTAGGGTTCGCCCCAGCACTTGCCGCCGAGCAGGATTTTCCCGTCCGACTCCGGGAAGAAGAGTGTGTGAGCTACTTTAAAAGAGGCGGCACCACAAGTGCATCGTCAGTGTTGCTGCACCGCGAACACCCGCTGGCTGTCCGGGACTGCTTATTTTCGGTACTCTCCCTCAAAAGTCAACTGAGATGAATTTCCTTTGGGAGGCCCGCTTATTCGCAGCTGATCTACCCAGCAAGCCGTTGCTATCCGCAACCTGCGAACCGTCCGGTGGCATCGTTCCCTCTCGCTCTGTCTCACACACCAACGCGTCTGGCCTTTGCCGATTCGTCCAGATGAGCGCCTGGATCTCAGAGACTATGAAAGCTATAGCAACAAAACATTCTGTCCAAGCTCCTGTGATAATACTTCAATACAACGGTATTTCAAAATTTTGCCGAGCCCCTTCCGACACACAAAACGAAAGTACATTTTTGCCGATAGAAAGAAAATTTTAAAACCGTACTCAGTAAGTACACATGTGATTTATGTGGATTTTAAATATTTTATCGGTTTATTAGAAGGCAGAATGTGTGAACAGTTTGTGAGCGCGAGAGACAATCAGGAGCGGCTGAAGGTGTGGGCTAGCTGCTTAAAAATCCATTTCATCCTTTTGTGGCTATAATAATGATAAGATCTGAATTCAATTCATCAATCCGGCAAATATGGTCATTCTCGACGACACTGCATTTTCTATTTTTTTTCTATCTTCAAAATTGTGGACTTTCGTCTTTGGTCGGACGGAAGGGGCCGAGGCGAAATTTTGAAATTCACTTGTATCACAGGAGTTTGGACAGAAAGTTTGGTTTGGTATCCACAAACACAATATTCCCCGTAACTATTCGCACATTTTGACAACAAAGTAAATATTTGTACAGATGAAAAAAAAAACTTTATTTTTACAATTTTTTATGCTACTCTTAATCGACAAATTGTTCCCTTTGGTTTCCCTTTAGGATCCATTCAAAACCCAAACTTTTTTCACATAGTTAGAAAGTTTTAAAAGTTAGAAACAGTTGGGTTAACGCAAGTTTATTTTATTGACTTTTACAATTTTGCTTGTTTGCCTTAAAAAACGTTAAAGTAAATCTCATTATTTATAGAGCAAAAGAAGAAGGTTCCAATATAATGATGCTACCGGTTGAAGCAAACAGATACAAGTGACTTTTAATGATGGAACTGAAGAAATTCGTCGTAAAAAACGTTCAACACAAATTCACATTACATCTCCACGGGTACGTACTTTATTCGACTATTAAATTATCTGAATAATTTTCTGATTAATATTGGATTACAAAAAACGAGGGGAACGCTGTGAGAAGTATTAGCCGCACCTCTACTTTTATACTTAGTACTCGGTCAAACAAAAATTTGTGAGTTTATGACTTATGAAGAATTTTAAAATATTCCATCATCGAAAATCATAAAAAAGTTATGAAGTGCAACAGTGCATGATCCGGTTTTTGGTAAATCGAAAAAATCGATTTAACTTTGGATGCTTATGGACTTGTGATTTTAAAAACGACATACACATTGCAAATAAATCGATATTACATATCCGATCGTGTCGAGTTGTGGAGAAAAGCAAATGGTTGTATACTAAACAACTTGTAGGAAATAATTTTAATCCCCAATGCAACCACGTTAGACCCCAATTCTTTTTATCCGTAAATTATACGTAAATTATATATGACCAGCTAAGCTGCAAGCAGCTTGCACTGCTAGCATGGCTGAAGAAAATCTTCGAGGTATGTCTCCGAATTGGGTACGTCCCCCAAGCAAGATAAACCACATCTCCCCAAAGGACTACAGACCCATCAGTCTATCCTCATATTTGCTGAAACGATGGAGAGGCTGATTGATCTATACAAAAAGGACTAAGCTCAACAGACAATTGTTCAGCAGAGCTCAGCACGCGTACCTCAAAGGTAGATCAGTTGAGACCGCACTACACGAAGTTGTATTGGGAATATCGAAAAAGACTCTCAGCCATAAGGAATATAGCTTGGCGGCCCTCCCAGATATAGAGGGAAAGCCTTCAACAACGTCAGGATCGAGTCAATAACGGCCGCATTGACCAAGATTGGCACACACCCGACGGTTACCATATGGCTGGACAGCGTTCTCAGGAGGAAAACAATTAGCGCCAATCTGGGCACCTCCGCGTCAAGAGACGCTCACACGAGGTACTCCGCACGGGGGTTTATCCCTCTCCTGTGGAACCTAGTCCTCAGTGACCTTCTTTTTCAGTTGGGAGGACCGAATATAAGGTCGTGGCCTTTACGGACGATCCTGGTACGATCTGAATCTGCACTGGGAACGACGGCTAGCTGGGCACGCCAGAACGGTTTGGGGGTTATTCCCAAAAAAACAGAACTGGTGTTGTTCTCACGAAAATATAAGATACCGAATTTCATACGAACTGCAATTGGTGTTATAAAACGAAGCCAAGTAACTTGGTGTCATCCTTGACTCCAAACTCTCCTGAAACACGGAGGAGAGGAAGAAAAATGCAATGGCGGCTTTCTGCATTTGTAGGAAAACCTTTGGACGTACATACATGGGGCTTATCACCGCACATCACCCATTGATATATACAGTGGTAATAAGACCCATTTTGACGAACGGAAGCTTGATGTTGTGGGTAGCGGCCAACACCAAATCCCACCTAGAGAACATCCGGAAAGTCCAACGGACAGCACTCCTTAGGGTCACCGGATTTCTCAAATCTACCCCACAGGCTGCTCTGGACACCAGGATATAAATGGAAGCCATCGATCTCCACTTTAAGTGCAGGGCTGAGACAAGTGCCGTGAGGCGTTCACCCGCGCGGTTCTTCAAGCCATCGCCTTATGGCCACGCCACCATACTCCGTAGGGTAGAAAGTGGAATGGGCAAACGGAGTGACTACTTCATGTCTCGGAGTTTTCAAAGGAAAATAAACTTTAAAGGACATATACCGGACAGAGAGGAATGGAAGCGTTACGCTGCCCTTGGGCAGAAAGTGCTCTCCATCTTCACTGACGGGTCAAAGACAGCCGAAGGGACAGGAGGAAAGGAATCTTCTCTGAAGAACTAGCAACCAAGAAATCCCTAAGACTACCAGACTGGTGCAGTGTATTCCAGGCAGAGATATATGGCAAGCGACAAAGTTGGTATTCACATAGGAGATACCTTCAACCAATTAAATTAGGAATATGCGTTGACAGTCAAGCTGCTATCAAAGCCCCCTGGTTTCCTGAAAAGAACACGAGAAGCTCGTACGTGATACTGTAGGCGCACTAAACCAGATCAGGGCGCACTCAATCAAACTCGCCTCACGTGGGTCCCAGGTCACACCGACATCGCGGGCAACGAGAGTGCGGACGAGTGTGCCATAAATGGATCGGCTAAGCCATTGGCGGACGCAGTCAGCGAAAATGCGGAGGCCACTACGAGACATCATTTCGCAGATGATGGGTCGAGCTAGAAAGAGATCAGACAGACGGTTGAACACAATTTGAAACTGTGAGATCTCCTGCTCGCTCTGGCTCCACTATGACCCTAAACGCACGAAGACTCTCCTGGGCTTCAGGAATAGTCAGTTGCGAACACTGACGGAGCTATAACGGTGCACTGTGTCATCGGCCACATGGCCACTAGTAACTCTAATATATTTGCAGTTTTTCAGTCTGGAAAAAAAATTCGTTGCTCTAGCTTTTATAGCTTACGAGCAATGGGCGACCAACAAGACGGATAGACAGACGGACAGACAGACAGACAGATAGACAGACAGACGGGCGGACAGACATGGCTATATAGACTCAACTATTGATGCTGATCAAGAATATGTATACCATATGGGGTTTTAAATGATTCCTTCTATGTTACACACACATCAACTTTTACTACAAATACCCTTTTTAAGCTAGGTAAACACAATGCAAACAATTTGCAGCAAGTTGAAAATAATTTGCAGCAAAAGTTTGCACAAATGTTTACACCTATGCAAATATTGCAAGAAAATGTCTTGTTTCAATCAATTTTTGTTTTGCACACAAACTTTTGCATGGCTATTTCGTGCAAAATATATTGCGTTAATGTCTACACGAGTTTTCATTTTTTGTTTTCAGTGCTTGCAAGTGACACTCATTTGCAAGTTCTGTTGTTTTGTGAAAGTCAAGGAATAACGACGTCTTTATATTATGTCGGCACAAAAATCGAGAGTTGCTGCTATTGCTATATTAGCAACTTTAATTAAACGTAAAAACGTGAGAAGATAGAGTCTGCAAAAAAAAAGAAAGTGTTGGGTGAAAGAGTGGATTTCCAAAAAGAGATGAAAAAGGAGTGCATCAGAACCTTTTTAAAAAAAGAGCTACAAAATGGCGATGAAACAAACTATTACAATTTTTTTAGCATGTCAGTCAGTGATTTCAATATTGTATTAGAAAAAAGTGAAAACTACATAACTAAACAAGACACTGTAATGCGTCCTGCGATTCCACCAAATGAGCGATTAGCCCTGACATTGCGTTTTTAGCCACGGGTATGTATTAAATATAATTAACATTTTATGAACTTTTAATTAATATGTTTATTGATGTAATTTAATTTCTTATAGCCTTTTCACACTGACGACCATCCACCATCCACAATCCATTTCGGGGATGGTCCGTAAGGTTTTGCCGTTCCGAAAATTTCCCAGTTATTCCACCATCCATCTGATGTTCCTAATTCGCACGTTTTCTGTGCGGTATTTTTCGATTATTGTCAAATGCAAACCATAAATATTTGACATTCACAACAAAAAAAAATCGGAATTCTCCACGAAAATGTAAACAATGACAGACAGGAATATATTAAAAAATACAAAAAAAAAAACCCATCAGATCTCACAAAACAGAAGGAGCATCATAAAAAGCAGGAGGATCACCACAAGAGGCAGGAGGATCTCCTCCGAGGAGCTGATCCGCACCCAGACGACGTTTCAAAACGGATTTTTATGCAATTTTAAGAGAAAAAACAAACAGCAGTAGTTATAATAAATTTCTTGTCAGTTTAAATTTAAGTAATTTTAATAAATGATTAAAACTAACTATTTAAATTTATTCTATTTACACAATATGTTGTAATTGTAGATCGTATATGTTCTGCTGAATGATTATAATCAGCAGAAATATTGCTGCGATGGGGCTGTTCTCTCTGCTCACTTAAAAAATAAGTTCCCAACTTTCATTAATTGAGCTGTTGTGCATAATTAACATATTGTGCAAAAATACAACAGCACAATATAATGGCACTATTGTTTTTATGATGGCTATCCTTTTGCGTCATTTAGTAGTAGTGAGTGCTTACAAATGACCACAACCTTCCTGGCTTCAGTGTTTTCAAAACAGATATCCATTCTATTATCTCCCCTCGTCAAAGTTGTCCTCATCATCATCATCCATGTCCAGCAACATGATAAGCTTGTGCAAGAATATGTTTTGCTGCTGAATCACATTTACAACCATTGCAATGTCATTTAAATTCATTTTAATTACAAACGT
>CM019044.1:31353858-31383588 GCA_009664405.1 Drosophila bifasciata
AAGAAAACAAACGAGAAAGAACGTACGGAGTCGCTTCGAACGCGACTCTACTTTTATACCCGTACTCAGTGATTTATGTGGGAATTTTAAAATGTTTTATCAGTTTTTACATTTTACATTTTTGCTACATCTGTCATCGACATCTACATCTACATCATCTACATCTGTTTAGAATGCTCTAAAACATGAAGGGTAATAAATAACCACATTTACGGCCGCACTTATGTACACCAATGTAAATTGATATTTGGACGTAAACTCATAAAGTGTCCCAAAATACGAACCCTACAACCCTTATCTAGTCCTTAAGTGCATCGCCGAGATATCTCCTAAAAATGCGTTGGTCGACGACGCAAAACACAATGTACTTATCTTATCTTACTACCTAAGCTATATATATAAATCACACACACACACATACTACTGCGTTGGCTCTAGACATAAGTTTCCAGTTTAACTTCACAGTAGAGCTACCTAAAACTCATACATTTGAAATAAAGAATTAGTTTTAATATTGAACTCAACAAATGTAGATGTTTTTATCTCGGTTTGGTCAAGGCATCTCCATTTTGGTCCTTCGACATCTTTGCAGTTGCACCCTCTATGGTAATGCAACTCAGAGAACAAAAACCAGCACCTTAAAGATTCTGTTAAGTGCAAGTCACTTACAGCTACAGGTTGCTAAATAAGTAACTCTAGTATCCCCCTTGTTGGTAAGGTGCAGAGTATAAAAACAAAAACAAAAAAAGATACAAAAGAGTCTTTTATGTTTTAATTTAAAATTGAAAAAATTTTTTTTGAAATTGTAAAAATTTTGCCACCGTGCAAACATTGGCTTATTCGAGGCCGTAACATCGAATAAAAAAAAAAAATAAGAGTAAAAATTTTTTTACATTGTGGTCGAGAAATCGACAGAGATAAAGTTCAAGTTACATACAAAAAAAAAAAAACCTACAAAATCATCAGTGACAGAAAAGATAAACGAACAAAAAAAAAAAAAAACCCAATAAAAATCATCAGTGACAGAAAAGGTTAACGAACACAAAAAAAAAAAAAAAAAAAAAACATAGTGACACAAAAAATTGCTGAAACTACACCGCCAGAAGCAACGCCAAACGATCTACAACCACACAGCAAAAAGACTAAAAAGGAACTACAACAACAACTACAAACAGCAGCTCCCATCGACCGCAGATTCATCAGCTGAGTTTTTTTTTAAATTAAAAATTTTTTAAAGTAAATTTTAGTTAAAATTTTAATTTTTATATAGTTTTCATTGTCGAATTAAAAACAATAATATGATGTCCAGACCATAGCCTTAATAAAAAGGCAAGTAGAGATAACGTCCATTATAAGGGCGTTAGAAGAATTTAAAAAACTTTAAGTAGTGAGCAGTTAAAAGATTTTAAATTTTTGTCAGCGGAATGCATACATAACAATGATATACTGTTGAAAATTGGTGTAGTCGATCACGACTATTTTAAGAAAACCACTATTTAGCTATGATGGAGATATTAGAAAAAATACAAAAAACAGTCGATAGGCAAAATCAAATAAGTGTAGGCTCCGATATGGATAGTACATACGGACTAGATCAGAAGGCTTCTAGCTCAGAACAATGTGCGAAAAAAAAGATAGCAAATTATCAAAATCAGTAGAGCAGTTAAAAAAATATTTAGAAGACACATTTATTGCTATAGACGACGGCAAAAAATAAATTTTTGAATTTAGGATAGAAAAGTTAAATTTTATTGTAAAAAGGTAATTTCTATAAAGGAAGACGAGCTGATTGATAGGTATGATGATGTTTTAATTGAATTAGAGTTTGACGTAGTAACTGTAACTAAGATCATGAAGAAAAAACTTCAGGATAACGGGCCGAAAATTACAAATCAAAAAATTGATGATTTGCCAACACTTCCAAAAATTCAAGTACCTACATTCTTTGGGGATTCCAAAGATTGGGACCTGTTTTTTTTTGAATTATTTACTGAACTTATCCATTTAAGAGAGGATTTAAGTCCTACCTTAAAATTCAATTACCTTAAAAATTTCACTTAAGGGAGAAGCGAGAAAAGTAGTTTCTCACCTATTGTTAGGTTCAGGAGAAAATTATGCGACCGCTTGGGAATTGTTAACCAAGCGGTACGAAAATAAAAGGAAAATATTTTCCGATCAATTGAACCACCTTCTTGAGCTACAAAAAATTTAAATGTAGACTCAGTTAGGCAGGTGAGGATGTTTATTGACACTATAAATGAATCGATCCACTTAATCAAATTAAAGACACAGTTATCTGATGAGGTTGATGTAATCTTTGCACACATAATTATTAAGAAATTTAATAAAGAGGCTCTGCAAATATATGAGAGCCATGTTAAGAAAAACAAGGAAATTCAAAAATTGTCCGACGTCATGGATTTTTTGGAGCAACGATTTAACTCTGATAAGTTCGGTTCAGGATAAAAAACCTGTTAAAAAAAAAAAAATATTTAGTAACAATATAAAAAGAATTTTCAACTAATAGTTGTCCGATTTGCAAAGGTATGGGGCACACAATATTTCAATGTCACAAATTTAGGGCTTTAAATCCATCTGAAAAGAATGGATAAAGTTAAAAGCATTTTGTGTTTTAAATGCCTAAAACACACAAATAATAAAAAATGCACTAGCGATACATCAGGTTCACTGTGCAAAAGAAATCACCACAGCATGTTACATATTAATTATTTAAATCAAAAAAGTGAAAAAAAAGTTAACACTTGCATGACGTCGGAACAAGCGTTGTTAGCTACAGCGCGTGTTCAAATAAAAATCTTCTAATGGAGAATTTGAAACATTTAGAGCTTTGATTGACAGTGGGTCACAAAGCACAATTATTTCATAAGAATCTGCGCAGATTTTGAAATTACCAAAAATTCGTTCTCAAACAGAGATCAGTGGGATATCTTCCACGGGAAAGTGCATATCAAAGCACAAAGTAAATCTTCAAATCAAAAGTAAAGATTTACAAAAGAATTTTAAGGTTGAAGCCATGATACTGCCAAAATTAATGAAGGGTCTTCCAGTCAACACCGTTAATGTTGACAAATCAAAATGGGAAAAGTTTAATTTAGCTGACCCCGATTTTAACAAACCTGGCCGGGTTGACCTTATAATTGGGGCATATTTATACGCTCATATTCTACAGAATGGAGTTGTTAAAAATCAATGGGCTCTTGGGTCAAAAAAATTTTTGGGTGGATTGTCTCTGGATGTAAAAATCTAAAAAGGAAAAGAGGCAATTGTTGCAACTACTATCGAATTAAAAAGATATGGATCGATATTGGGAAGTGGAGGAAGAAGACAAAAATGATATCGAATCTGAATTATGTGAAAACAACTTCATAAAACAACAAAAGAGATTCAGACGGGCACTACATTGTGTCAATTCCATTTAAAGAAGATGTCACCTTAGGAGATTCAAAGAAACAAGCACTAGCTCGTTTTATGAATCTGGGAGAAAAATTAAATAGGAATGAAAAACTTAAGGTTGACTACACTAAATTCATGGATGAATATATGGATTTAGGACATATGGTCGAGGTAAATAATGAAGGTAAATATTTTTTACCACATCAGGCAGTTATTAGAGATTCAAGCCTAACGACCAAGCTAAGAGTAGTTTTGATGCTTCAGCCAAAACTACTAATAACAAAAGTTTAAATGATATAATGTGGATTGGTCCACGAGTTCAAAAAGATATTTTGACATTATTATTAAGTGGAGAAAATGGGAATATGTTGTATCAGCGGACATCGAAAAAATGTACCGTCAGATAAAAATAGTCGAAAAAGATCAAAAAATATCAATATATTTTATGGAGGAATTCCCCGGAGGAAAAAATTAAAAATTATAAATTGACAACCGTCACTTATGGTACTGCATCTGCTCCATATTTGGCCACCAGAGTTCTGGCTGATATAGCAGACAAATGCCACAATAAAAAATTAGTGAAATAATTAGATATGATTTCTGTATGGATGACTTAATGACAAGCGCGTACTCTATAAAAAAGAAGCAAAAAAATGTAATTAAATTAATTTCCAACGAACTAATAAAAGTTGGATTCAATTTATGAAAATGGATTTCCAACAATTCAGAAATAATAAAAACGGTGGAAGACACTGGTGACAAAAAGTCCTTAGTATTGTTGAGAATGAAAGTGTTAAGACTCTGGGACTAAAATGGGAACCTCAAAAGATTTTTATTAAGTTCAATGTAAGCTGCGGGTCATCCAAAATAACAAATAAAAAAAGAGTGGTGTTATCGACACTATCGAAAATCTATGATCCCTTAGGATGGCTGGCTCCCGTGACCATTGTAGGAAAACTGTTCATTCAAAGGCTTTGGATAAATAAAAGTGAATGGGATCAGGAATTATCGAAAGAAGATAGGAAAAGACTGGGAAACTTACAAAAGAAAATTTAATACATTTAGAGAACATTCGAATTCCAAGGTGGATAAACTCCAAAAGAATTTTCAGTAATACAACTTCATGGGTTTGCTGACGCTTCGGAAAAAGTATATGCTGCAGTAGTGTATGCAAAGATAGGAAATGCTGTAATAATAGTAGCAAGCAAAAGTAGGGTCAATCCAATTAAAAATAAAAACCATCCCGAAACTAGAGCTGTGTGCAGCCCATTTGCTTAGTATACTAATCCAAAGAATAAAAAGAATCATTTGACAGTATGGTAGAAATCTATGCTTGGAGTGATTCCACTATCACACTAGCATGGATTAGGAGTGGTAAAAGTAAGATCAAATTTATCAGACGAAGAACGGATGACATTCGGAGATTGACGAATACTGAATGGGATCATGTGAAAATCCGAAGATAATCCAGCTGACTTAGCATCTAGGGGATCGATTCTGACAAACTGACTAACTGTGATCTTTGGTGGAAAGGTCCTAAATGGCTAGCTGAATCAAAGGAGCATTGGCCTCAACAACAAACTATAGAGGAAGCTGTACTGATAAACACATTAATAAATAACGAAAAAAGACGATCCGATTTACGATTTATTGAAAGGTATTCCTGCATTAAAAATTAATACGTATAGTGGCTTACACGATTAGATTCATTTACATAAAACAAAGAATAAATCATATCAATTTTTTCTCTCAGTAAGCGAATTAAAGCTGGCTGTATTTCCGTTACGAAATACACTGCCTAAAAAAATAACAAAGAAATAAAAGACAAATAACAGAATTTTGTCTTTAAATCCGTTTCTAGACACGGATGGAATACTTCGAGTGGGTGGAAGATTGCAAAAACTCCGCTGCCGAATTCGATGTGAATTCCAATAATGTTAGACAAATGTCACATATCAGGGTTATTAATTAAAAATACCCTTAAAAAGAATCCTTACATGGAGGCATAAACTTGATGCGTAATTATATCCAAAGAAAGTATTGGATTTTCGGGCTCAGAAATTCGGTAAAGAAATATTTAAGAGAATGCGTCAAGTGCGCAAGGTAAGAGACATAAGACAGCTCAACAAATAATGGGCAATCTGCCCCAATACAGAGTTACAATGATACTGAGTAGATTATGCAGGTCCTTATTACGTCAAATGTTCCAAAACCCGTGGACAAAAGACCTATAAGGGCTATATTGCTGTATTTGTTTGTATGGCTACCAGAGCCATACATTTAGAAATAGTCAGTGATTTAACTTCTGATGCATTTTTAGCAGCACTTAGAAGATTTATCGCTAGACGGGGTAAATGTGCCAACATATATTCCGACAACGGTACAAATTTCGTAGGAGCTTCAAGAAAGTTAGATCAAGATCTATTTAAAGCAATCCAAAAAAATTCTATGATTGCTGCGCAACTTGAAAAAGATAGGATTGATTGGCATTTTATTCCCCCGGCAGGACCTCACTTCGGAGGTATTTGGGAAGCTGGAGTAAAATCCATGAAGTATCACTTTAAAAAGTGATCGGGGACCAGAGCCTAACATACGAAGAGATGTCAACGCTCTTATGTCAAATAGAGGCATGTCTGAACTCAAGACCTTTATACTCTGCAGAAAAATGGAGTTGATCAACAAGAAGTTCTTACCCAGGTCATTTTTTAATTGGAAGACCAACATTAGATATAATTGAGCCAATGACAGATGAAAAAAATTGGAAATCTAGATCGATGGAAACTAACCAAAAAGATAAGAAGAGACTTCTGGGAGAAGTGGAAAGAGGAGTATCTGCCTACCCGTCAGCAGAGGCAAAAATGGAAGAGGGAAAGTCCTAATATAGAAGAAGGACAAATTGTCCTCTTTAAAAGATGAAAATTGTCATCCAGCCAGATGGCCAATAGGAAAAGTGGAAAAATCCATAAAAGGCAAAAGATGAAAAGGTCAGAGTAGTAGAAGTAAAATTGCAAGATGGATTTATCACCAGACCCATCAGTAAAATTTGTCCCTTACCCGGAATTAAGTCTGTCGACAAAGTTGAGTCTGATACTGAAGAAATCCAGCAAAAAATGACATACTAGAAATTCATCGAGAATGTCCAAACTCAGTTTTATAATGGCCATGTTGTTATTTATATTAAGTTGTCAATTTTCTAACGCATCACCCAAAGTTGATAAACCGAAATATGCAATAGAAAAAATAAATAAGAATTCGGCAATATATTTAGATCCAATGGGGACGTTGAAATAGTAGCCTCCTCTTGGAATCTAATTATTTTCTACAATATGGACGCCTATTTTGAGATGCTGAAAAAGTGTAAAGATCTGATTCCGAAAATGAAACTGATTTGCGAAAGGCTTCATACTTTCGAAGACCAATGCTTTTCAGTTTTGGATAATACAGAAAAGAAATTGTTAGACTTAGAGGAAAATAACAAACTTTTCATGGCTCAAAGTAGATCAAAAAAATAAGCGAGCTCCATTTGATTTATGGGATCCCTATATCACATTTTATTTGGGATAATGGATGAAGACGATAGGGTTCTAAAATGGAGGAAAATATGAAAAACTTTTAAGCAATCAGCACAATCTGAATGAGCTAAGTAAGAAACAAACTTCTTTAGTCGATTCTACAACAAACGTTTTAAAAACAACTACTGATGAAGTCAATAGAAATTTTAAGGGAATGAATACGCGAATTGAGAATATGACTGCTATACTACAAGAATCATATTACGTATACAGAGAATCTATCAAATTCTTCATGATAACCAAACAATTAAGTGACATAATAGATGAATGCGAGAATATACAATCTGGAATAATAAGCTTATTGATAGACATTAATCATGGTCGACTTAACACTAACATTTTAAAACCCAGTCAATTAAAAGGGGAGATTTACAAAAATAAAGGATAAGTTATCAGAAAAGTTTGTTTTGCCAGGAAAAGAACCGGCACAGAGCTAAAAGAAGTTTATACTCTACTAACGGCAAGGGGCTTATTTGTCGATAAAAAGCTTATAATAAACGCAAAGATACCTTTTGTTTGGTCGACATGCATCAGCTTTATTCAGAGTCGTTCCAATACCAGTCAGAATTGAACAACGCATGATTATGGTGCACGTCGATGTTCAGTATTTAGTTTATAACTTCGAGATAGATGCATATCACCTTATGAAAGAATCTACTCTCAATAAGTGTCAAAGGTGGCAATCTAATAAAAGAGTTTGTGAAGGAAGTTGGCCTTGAGTAGTGCCAGCGATGGCAGTTGTGAACTGAAGCCTCTCAAACCAAATAGAGCAGCAAATTGCATATACAAGTCAATCGTTGAGAGCAAGTCGTATTGATAGAGTTAGAAAGAAAAAGTAGTTGGTTTTTAAGGTTGAGGATAATACAAAGGCTCGGTTACAATGCGGCACCACAAGCTTAGAGATAGTAGATTTTGCCGAAACAAGGAATTTTAACAATTAGGTCAGACTGCACTGCTCGAGTTAATGATAAGATTCTAATTCCTCACCACAGTATAGAAACAGAAGCGCAAGAAACATTGTCTTTGTCATATATAGGAGACATTAGCGAAACACCCAAGATTGTTTGGAACCAATTAGACTCACCAATTATTAATCATACAGACGAAATAAAACCGCTTAAAGAGTGAATTAAATTATTTGAAAACGCACAAGCTAGAATTAAAAACAACTAAAATTTCACCATCTTTCCGGGCACACATCTTTAATTTTAGTAATAATAATAACTATAACTATATTTGTATATTTTATAAGAAAAATAAATGTAAGGCGGCAATTGCAAGGCATTGTTATACCGGAAAGCATGGTTAGGTAAGGCGAACAATAAAAATATATGTTTCAAAATGAATGAATAATGAACTTATTGTAAAGAATAATGTATGAACTCAAAATTATAATTGAGAAATAAAATTGTAAAGTACTACTCGGCACTTTTTCTGGTCTTTTGCAGAATGTTTATGTTGAATTAAGACGAAAACTATTCTAACTCAGTGTAAACATTGTCTGACGCAATCGGTAGCTCCTTTTTTCGTAATTCCATGCAAAAGACACATCGAATAAATGTGCGTGTGTATGCGTGGTAAGGAGAAAAGGAGACGCCGATAATGTACACATACTTCTTCATATACATGTGCGTCGACCGAATTGTGTCGTTGAATTTTTTCTCCTCTTTTCATTCTCTTTGTAAAACCCTTCCAGACAAGTCGAGTGCATAACCAGAGAATAAATAAATTACAAATATATAAATTATAAAGATTGCTGGACTTGTTATTTTAATAGGTTATGTGCCCAGTTTACGTTACTGCCGGTTAAATTAATAAGCCAAAGAAAATGGAGAAAGGAAAAACGGAATATAAAGCCATTCGATGGCGAAAAGTACTCGATCTGGAAGTTTCGTGTGCGTGCTTTGTTAAACGAAATGGACGCTCTAAATGTGGTTGACGCCGCCGACAATCTGGACAAAAGTTCTGAAGAATGGAAGAGAATGGACAAAAGTGCAAAGAGTATTATAATTGAATATCTCAGTGATTCGTTTCTTGGTTTCGCAAGTGTTGAGTGCAGTGCTAAACAAGTATTTGCTAATTTAGATGCAATATACGAACGAAAGAGTTTGGCGTCGCAACTATCTTTGCGTAAAAATTGTTAACCTTAAAATTGAAAGGGGACTCTCAACTTCTAAGTCATTTCAATATATTTGATGAGTTAATAAGCGAATTATTAGCTGCCGGAGCTAAATTAGATGAAATGGACAAAGTTTCCCATTTGTTGTTGTCCATGCCGTCTAGTTACGATGGCGTCATCACGGCCATTGAGACCCTTTCTGAAGACAATTTAACGCTTGCATTTGTGAAACACAGATTGCTGGATCACGAAGTGAAATTAAAAGGAATGTGTAAAGACACTAGTGCAAAAGTGCTGCAGGCCGTGAACTATAACCACCAAAATTTGAAAAATACACGAAAACAAAAATAATAAATTTTCGAACAACAAATACAATAATATAAGAAATAAATACAATAAATTCAGTAAACTAAACAACATAAATAATAAAACCAAAATCCTATGAAAATTTTAAATGTAATTATTGTGGCAAGCTTGGTCACATTAAAAAGAACTGTTTTAATTTCAAAAGATCTCAGAATTATAAAAATACTGAAAAAGACAAACAAGCCCAAATGGTAGTAGCTCAGCCAGAGCAGCGAATCGCGTTCATGTTCCGACGTGAACTAGTTCGTCCGAAAGAAGAAAATTTATATTTTCTCATCGATTCTGGTGCTTCGGACCACCCTCATTAACGATGAAGGCTTGTTTACCGAATATATTGACCTAGAGTCTCCGATAAAAATAGCTGTGGCTAAGCAAAGGAGAGTATATATATGCCAAAAAGAAGGGTATAGTAAAAACTCGAGAATGAATTCATCGATCAAATTACTCTGGAGGAGGTACTTTTATTGCCAAGATGTTCCAGAAAATTTACTGTCCGTAAAAAGAATGCAAAATGCTGGATTGACGATTGAATTTAATCCAGGAGGTGTAAATGTTCATAAAAAATGGGCAAAAGCTTATGAATGGTAAATATAAAACACAATGTTCCAATTGTTGTTTTAAGGTATGTAAGCATGCATATATGTTAAGTTCAAACAAAATTAATACGTATCGTTTGTGGCATGAGAGGCTAGGGACACATAAGCAAAGGGAAGTTCATAGAAATGAAAAAGAAATAACATGTTTGTTGATATTAATTTAATTAATAATGTAGAACCTAGTAATGAGCTATGTGAAGTTTGTATCTATGGCAAGCAGGCTAGACTTCGTTTTGAAAAATTTAAAGATAAAGAATATATTAAAAGACCATTATTTGTTGTGCATTCTGATGTGTGTGGTCCAATTACGCCTGCTACCATAAATGGTAAAATTATTATGTAATATTTGTTGACCAATACACCCATTATTGTGTTACATACTTAATTACATACAAGTCAGATGTTTTTGCAGTCTTCAAAGATTTTGTTGCCAAAAAGTGAAGTTCACTTTAATTTGAAAATAGTTCATTTATATATTGATAATGGTAGGAGTATCTTTCAAAAATGAAATGCGAGAATATTGTGTTGAGAAGGGAATTAGTTACCACCTGACTGTTCCACACATACACCACAATTGAATGGGGTTTCTGAAAAGAATGATTAGAACAATAACAGAAAAAGCTCGTGCCATGGTAAAGTGGAGCTAAATTGCAGAAAACGTTCTGGGGGTGAAGCCGTCTTGACGGCAACATACTTAATTAACAGAAGTCCTAGTGTCGCATTGAAAGATAGTATGAAAACACCATACGAAATGTGGCATAGTAGAAAACCAAATCTTAAGTATTTGAAGGTTTTTGGATCTACTGTATATGTTCATGATAAGACTAGGAAACGAAAATTTGATGAGAAGTCGTGGAAAGGAGTTCTCATTGGTTATGAACCAAATGGCTATAAAATATGGGATTTGAAATCCAGAAAATTTACAACAGCAAGAGATGTTATTGTTGACGAGACAAAATATGTTAAATTCTAGAACTATTTCCGAATTCCCGAATGATAGTACGGAAGATATCCTGAATGATAGTAAGGATTGTGCTCAGTCTGAATATACAAAAGATTTCCCGAATGATAGTACGGAAGATATCCTGAATGATAGTAAGGATTGTGCTCAGTCTGAATATGTAAAAGATTTCCCCGAATGATAGTACGGAATGCATCCTGAATGATAGTAAGGAATGTGTGAATGATAAGTACCCGAACGATAGTACGGTATGTCTCCAGAAAGATAGTATGGAGTGTGATCAATCCAGTATTCTGAATGATAGTAAGAAAATCGGATTTGATGAAATAAAAATCAGATGAGCAGTTAAATACAAATTTGTCTGAAAAAGGTAATTCTGAATCAGATGTAACTAACGTTTTCAATGTCGAAAATGAACATATAAGTCCACAGGCTGAAATACGAAAAAGCGAAAGAATAAAGCAGAGGCCAGCAATATCATACAAAGATTTAATCAATTGTGTAATGAATGCATATACCTTATTAACAGCATTCCGAATTCGTTTGAGGATATTAAGACAAGAGATGATAGAGTACAGTGGGAAGTAGCAATCAATGAAGAAATTATGTCGCATCATCTAAAAAATAATACCTGGTCCCTTGTACCTAAGCCTGTTGGCAAAAAATATAGTTGATTGCAGATGGGTCTTTACGATTAAACATGATGAGTTCGGTAAGCCGGTAAAAAATATAAAGCTAGACTGGTTGCTCGAGGGTTTACTCAAAGAGTATTTAATTGATTATGATGAGACGTTTGCTCCAGTAGCAAGAATTTCGAGTTTTCGAATCTTAATGTCTTTTCAAATCAATATGATTTACATATTCATCACATGGATGTAAAACTGCCTTTTTAAATGGTACGTTGAAGGAGGAGATTTATATGTCAGTTCCTCAAGGTGTGTCATGTGGTGATGGCAATGTTTGCAAGTTAAATAAAGCTATTTATGGACTTAAACAAGCAGCCAGATGTTGGTTTGAAATGTTCGAAAGAGCTTTTTAAAGGAAATTGGCTTTGTAGACTCATCTGTTGATCGTTGTATTTATATCCTTGATAAAAATGATATTCATAAGAATATATATCTCTTATTATATGTAGATGATTTGGTAATATCCACATCTAATATAGAAACCATGACTAAATTTAAATCTTATTTAAAGACAAAGTTTAAAATGACAGATCTCTTTGATATTCGATACTTTATAGGATTAAAATAGATAAGAAAGACAATGAATTACATTTTAGTCAATCTGCATATATTGAGAATATATTAAAAAGGTTCAAGATGGATGAATGTAATCCAGTAAACTCACCACTGCCAACTAAACTTGATTTTGAAGCTTTAAACTCGGATGATGTTTGTGATGCACCATGCCGTAGTTTGATTGGATGTTTGATGTACATCATGATATGTACAAGACCTGATTTGGGTACTGCTGTCAATATTTTGAGCCGCTACAGTCATAAAAAACAATACAGAGTTGTGGCAGTGTTTAAAAAGAGTTTTGAGATATCTCAAAAGGAACTATAGACCTTAGACTCACATTCATTCAAAATAAAAATTTTGAAAATGTATTAACTGGTTATGTTGACTCAGATTGGGGTGGATGTGAGGATAATAGAAAAAGCACTACAGGATTTGTATTTAAAATGTTTGAGAATAATACAATCTGTTGGAACACTAGAAAACAGAATTCAGTTGCGGCCTCATCAACTGAAGCAGAATATATGGCTTTGTTTGAAGCTGTCAGAGAAGCCTTATGGCTCAAATCCTTATTTAAAAGTATTAATATTAAATTAGATAAGCCTATTACATTATATGAAGATAATCAGGGTTGTATTAGCATAGCTAATAATCCCTCATGTCACAAGCGATCTAAAACATATCGATATAAAAATATCATTTCAAGAGAGAACAGATTGAAAATAAATTAATAAAAGTTCAATATATACCCACAGATAAGCAGCTAGCAGACATATTTACAAAACCATTGCCTGCGGTTCGTTTTGTTAGCTTGAGAAGCCAGCTGGGACTCCAGAAGCCGAACTAATTAAATTTATTATTTTTATTTTGAATTTATTTTTTGAATTTAAATTTTTTTTGAAGTTTTAAAAAACTCTTTGTGATTATTGTTTAATTTAACGTAATATATATTTATAAGAAGTAGATCTGATTGGTTTTACTGGGTTCCCCAATCCTTGCAACAAATGTTGGATCTCAATTGTATTCCCCAGAATGCTCGTCTTGTCAAATGGAAAGTTATTATTTATAAGTACTAATTGAATAGTTATTTTTTGTTTTGAATTCAAATATTATTTTTGTGTCTTTTGAGGAGGTGTGTTGGAATTAAGACGAAAACTATTCTAACTCAGTGTAAACATTGTCTGACGCAATCGGTAGCTCCTTTTCGTAATTCCATGCAAAAGACACATCGAATAAATGTGCGTGTGTATGCGTGGTAAGGAGAAAAGGAGACGCCGATAATGTACACATACTTCTTCATATACATGTGCGTCGACCGAATTGTGTCGTTGAATTTTTTCTCCTCTTTTCATTCTCTTTGTAAAACCCCTTCCAGACAAGTCGAGTGCATAACCAGAGAATAAATAAATTACAAATATATAAATTATAAAGATTGCTGGACTTGTTATTTTAATAGTTTAGAATGCTCTAAAACATGAAGGGTAATAAATAACCACATTTACGGCCGCACTTATGTACACCAATGTAAATTTATATTTGGACGTAAACTCATAAAGTGTCCCAAAATACGAACCCTACAACCCTTATCTAGTCCTTAAGTGCATCGCCGAGATATCTCCTAAAAAGGATCCCACGCTAACACATGTCTGCAATGCGTTGGTCGCCGACGCAAAACACAATGTACTTATCTAATCTTACTAGCTAAGCTATAAATAAATCACACACACACATACTACTGCATTGGCTCTAGCCATAAGCCTAGTTTAACTTCACAGTAGAGCTACCTAAACTCATAAATTTGAAATAAAGAATTAGTTTTAATATTGAACTCAACAAATGTAGATGTTTTTATCTCGGTTTGGTCAAGGCATCTACAACATCAGTTCTCACAACAACACACGTACACTGCACGAGGCAGCATGTTTGAGCGTGAGTGTGTGTGTGAGAGAATCTGCTGCGACAATCAACCCCAATAAATGACTTACGCAGCAATCGGGCGAGGGGAAACACTAAACGTCTCTGGATCTCAGAGACTATAAGAGCTAGAGCAACCAAACTTTTTGCCAAGACTCCTGGGATACCAATCCTGAACAAGTGTATTTCAAAATATCGCCCCGCCCCCGTCCGCCTCCACAAAATACGAAAATCCACAAGTTTGAAGATAGAGAAAAACGAAAAATACAGTATGGTAGGGAATGATCATATCTACCAGATTCCCGAATTTGGTCCAGATCGGATCATTATTATAGCCACAATGATGAAATGAATTTTCAGCAGCGAGCTGTCTCACCCCCCGCACACTCGCACTCACAAGCTCACAGACTCTGTCTCGTGCAGTGTACGTGTGTTGTTGTGAGAACTGTTGTAGATGTAGATGACAGATGTATCACACAAATGAAAAATGTAAAATGTAAATACTGATACAAAATTTGAAGATTCCACATAAATCACATGTGTACAGACTGAGTACGGGTATAAAAGTAGAGTCGCGGTTACAGCGACTCCGTACGTTTTTCTCGTTATTCGTATATGCCATCTTCTCCTAAATCTAATGAATTAAAAAATATTAATTTAAATTCAATAAATTGAAAATGATAACAAATTTATTTTCTGTATTTGACCCATCATCTATCTTTGGTTTATCTTTAAACTGATTAAGAACATTTTTAGGACTTTTATAATTTCATCAATTTTATTACCTTCTCGATTTAATATTTTTTGAAATGCTATTTTAACAGTTCTTCACAAAGAATTTAAAACACTTGTAGGTCCTTTAGGTCATAATAGATCTTATTTTTATTTTTATTTCATTATTTTCTTTTAATTTTGTTTAATAATTTCATAGGGTTATTTCCTTATATTTTACAAGAACAAGACATTTAACTTTAACTCTTTCATTAGCTTTACCTCTAGGATTATGGTTTATACTATTCGGATGAATTAACCACACATAACATATATTTGCTCATTTAGTTCCTCAAGGAACTCCAGCTATTTAAATACCATTCATGGTTTGTATTGAAACTATTAGAAATATTATTCGACCAGGAACTTTAGCTGTTCGATTAACTGCAAATATGATTGCAGGTCATTATTAACTCTATTAGGAAATACAGGCCCTTCTATATCATATTTATTAGTAACATTTTTATTAGTTGCTCAAATTGCTTTATTAGTTCTTGAATCAGCTGTAGCAATAATTCAATCGTATGTTTTTGCTGTTTTAAGAACTTTATACTCTAGAGAAGCAAATTAATTTTAATGTATACACATTCAAATCACCAATTTCATTTTAGTTGACTATAGACCTTGACTTTAACAGGAGCAATTGGAGCTATAACAACTGTTTCAGGTTCAACTGACTATTTTACCAGCAATTATTATTTTATTTATTGCTATACCTTCTTTACGATTATTATATTTATTAGACGAAATTAATCAACCATCAATTACACTAAAAAGAATTGGTCATCAATGATATTGATGTTATGAATATTCTGATTTTAATGATATTGAATTTGATTCTTATATAATTCCAACAAATGAATTATCAAATGACGGATTTCGTTTACTAGATGTAGATAATCGAATTGTTTTACCTATAAATTCTCAAATCCGAATTTTAGTAACAGCAGCATTCGTAATTCATTCATGAACAATCCCAGCTTTGGGCTAAAAGTTGATGGGACTCCTGGTCGATTAAATCAAACTAATTTTTTTATCAACCGATCTGGATTATTTTATGGACAATGTTCAGAAATTTGTGGAGCAAATCATAGTTGTATACGTATTGTTGTATTAAATGAATTTCTAGAAAAGTAAATTCTTCATTAGATGACTGAAAGCAAGTACTGGTCTCTTAAACCATTTTATAGTAAATTAGCAATTACTTCTAATGAAAAAATTAGTTAAACTCATAACATTAGTATGTCAAACTAAAATTATTAAAATTTTAATATTTTTTTGATCCCACAAATAGCCCCAATTAGATAATTAATTTTATTTATTGTATTTTCTATTACATTTATTTTATTTTGTTCAATTAATTTTTTATACCCGTACTCATAAAATGGTATGGTATTTTGGTAAAAGTGGATGTGTGTACCATAGAGAAGGAATAATTTCCGACCATATAAAGTATATATATTCTTGATCAGCATCAAAAGCCGAGTCGATATAGCCATGTCTGTCCGTCCGTCTGTCTGTCCGTCTGTCTGTCTGTCTGTCTGTCTGTCCGTCCGTCCGTCTTGTTTGTCGCCCATTGCTCGGAGGCTATAAGAGCTAGAGAAACCAAATTTTTTTCCCAGACTGATGTAATCTCTCACTCCTAGAAAAATGTTTAAAAATTTCGCCCCGCCCACTTCCGCCCCCACAAAGGGCGCACATCTGTGGCGTCCACAATTTTAAAGATAAAAGAAAACAAAAGAAAAGAATCATACGGACCATATCTAACAGGACTCCAACTCTGAATCGGATCAGATCATTTATAGCCACAATAGAGAAAAACATGTTTTAAAGTTTTCACATTTTCTCTTTCGCACTACATCACAAAATCGACATCAGACATGAGTACGGGTTATACAAGTAAACACACGTACATTGCACGAGACTCCATGTTTTCTTTTCTCGTTATTCGAGAATGCCATCTTCAATCAACCCCAATAAATTAAAAATATTAATTTAAAGCAAAAAAACTGAAAAGGGAAACAAATAAATTTTCTGTATTTGACCCATCAGCTATCTTTGGTTTATCATTTTAAACTGATTATGAACATTTTTAGAACTTTTTAATAATTTCATCAATTTGGTAGATATTCTCATTTAATATTTTTGAAATGCTATTTTGGTTTTTTTCTTCAAAATTGTGAATTTAAAAACACTTTTTGGTGGTCTTTGGGTCATAATGAAATTTTCATTTATTTTTATTTCAGGTTTATTTTCTTTTAATTTTATTTAAAAATTTCATAGGGTATTTCTTAAATTTTAAAAAGATCCAGGCGACACAAAATAAAAAACCAAATCGACTCGATTTTCTATTATGGAAAGATACTATTCGAAGTTTTTTCGTATATTTTCATCTATTTGGCTATATTAATGTTCCGATCCGATTCAGATTTTACCCCTGATAGATATGGGCTGTCTCTACGATTGTGCATTTTTTCGTTTTTGCTATCTTCAATATTTGGACGCCAAGATGTGCGCCAGTTTTTGGGGGCGGAAGCCCGTTCGGGGCGAACTTTTGAAACACTTTTCTAGGATGAGATATCATTCAGTCTGGAAAAATTTTGATTGGTTTAGCTCAAATAATTGAGCAATGATTGAAAAACAAGACGGACGGACACACATGGCTATATCATTTCGGCTATTGATGCTGATCAAGAATATATATACTTTATGGGGTCGGAAATTCCTTTGTAATGTTTACACATTTTTTTTACCAAAATACTGTTAGAACTATAGCCTTGTTTTGTAGATATATGTATATATGAAAAATACAAAATTTTCAACGGAGAGATACGATTGGTTATTTTGAACATTTATTTGAGAGTGAAGAGTAAAATTCTATAATTGAGTACATTATGAAACAATGTTACAAGATTATTGTCGCTTATCTAGATATTGATATCGATTACATTTTTTTTACTTCTTCTTAAGCTACATATAATCATTAATAACTAACGTATGTTTAATTTTGTCATTCCAAGTGTTTTAACAAAGTCGTCACCTTTTGCTTGCTTAAACATTTCGTTAGTAGATCTGCAACGTTACTGTTTGTTGTTACGTATTCTAGTATTATTTCATTACATTCCTACTTTTTCGCGTACAAAATGATAACTTAATATCGAATTGCTTCGTACGTTTGTGATGTACCTTTTTTGGGCAATATAATGCGAGCTGATGTTGTCGCCGTATATGGTTAACGTTATTCCATCAGTTGAGAAACCAATCTCATTTTCTGAATTCTTCGTAAAATAAACGGCTTCTTTAGCAGCCATAGACAAAGCTATGTATTCAGCTTCAGTGCTGCTCAACGCGACTGTTTTTTAGTGGAAGTCCAAGAGAATGCACTGCCGGCTAAAAAGAATGCGTAGCCACTATACGATTTTTCTATCGAGCCTGTCGTGGTAAAAATTGCATCATTTCCTTCTTACTGGTTCGTCACACTTGCGATAAGTGATGCCCAAATTTTCCGTTTTGTCTACCAGCCAGGTATTTAAAATGTGTTTTGCAGCAGTCTCGCAGGCTTTGCATGGGGATCAGTATTTCGTTGCGACAGTTTGCTTACTGCGTGCAAAATGTCCGGTCGGCTTTGCTAAATACATAAGGGAACCAATTAACGACTGATATTGTGTTATATTTTCTTTTGACACAATTATCAAAATGCAGCCAACTTGATAACCAGGGTCGAGCGGTGTGCTGACTGGACGGCACTTGCTCATGCCATATGTGTCCAATAGTTTTGAATATGCAATTTCTGGCAAATCGAAAAAAACCTTGTTCACCGTCTCGCTCAATTTCCATTCCAAGGAAATAGTTTATAGGGCCGCCATCGTGCATCTTGAAGATTAATGCCATCTTCTTCTTAATTACGGCTACATTTTTTTAGTTGAACATGCAAAATTAAATCGTCGACGTAGAATGCAATATAGCTAAATGTTTGTTGATCCTTTTTGACATACAGGCATCAGCCTCGTTCCTGCATCTCTTGAAGCCCATTCCAGACAGAACCTCGTCGAGAGTTTTGTTCCAAAACTCGACCGGATTCTTTGAGTCCATAAAAGTGCCTTACGTAGCTTAAGAACTTTTTCTGGATGATGCTTGTCAACAAAAAATTTGAAATCTCATGTATACAGTCTCGTGGAGTTTACTATTCAGATAAGCATTTGATATATCAATTTTGCATATACAGCTGTTTTTCTGCATTTATTGCGAATAACATACGAATGGTCTCGTATCGAATTACAGGTGAAAACGTTTCCCAATAATTTACTTCCAAATTGTTGCCCAAGCCTTGAATTATAAATCGAGACTTATTTCATCGATGTGACCATCCTTGTTTCTATTAATTCGAAAGACCCATTTGGAGCCGATAACTTTTTGTCCTGGAGGCAGCTCACACAATGACCATCTATCATTTTCCTGCCGAGCGTCGTATTCCGTTTGCATTGAATCTTTCCAATTTTGCGCGTGATAGCCTTGCAATGCTTCAGAAACTGACTGCGGTATCTCAGTATCATCCACCTGATTTAAAAAGACTATTGAGCATATTTTGGTACTGAAATTTTCTCGGTCGCCACCGATTACCGGTGCGGTATATTTTTTTTCTGCCAATTGCACGCTGTACTACATTCTCTTGTGGCGGTGCTGCTTCATCACTCAGGTTATTTTCGTCAATGTCACTTGCAATCACAAACTGGTCAGGCTCCTCCTCCTCTTCGCCGGAGTCAGTGCTATGGTCTGCACTATCAGCTATCAATGGTGCATCTGACTTTCGATTTGGAACTTCAATTAACTAAATGAGCATACTTGTCACAAAAATCGTCATTTCTATCTGAAATAGAACAGTTCTCCGTAATTTTTGTGATAAACTCACCTTCCACAAATTTTACATCACTTTTTCAATCACATTATGCTTTCACGGTCGTACAGCCGGTAAATTTTTTTGCTGTGAAAGAGTATCCAACAAAAATATATTCTTTTGCCGTTTGCCTGGAATTTTTTTTTATGGTCCTATCTAATTCAAATGCGCGAGATCCAAATACTGCAGGTCATTTTACTGATGGCTTGCGTCCTTTCCAGGCTGTCGAATGGTGTACCGCCATTTAAGGTTTGTAGGGCATCTATTGCGTACGTAAACTGCCGTATAACAGCTTCTGCCCACAAATTTTTTTCCAGCTTTGCATGGATAAGCATACTTTTGCCATTTCAACGATAATTGTGCGAAAAGAATCTCGGCTCACTACCGTTTTGCTGAGGGGTGTAGGGAACCGTCAATTGCCTTTTTATGCCGCACTCGTTCACAAAAATCAGAAAACCCCTGTTGACAATAAAATGTTATTATCGCTGCGCACAATTTTTATTTTGTTGCTCGTTTGGCATTCCACAAAAACTTTTGAATATTTGGAATTTTTCAAAAACTTGGGATTTTGCGTGTTTTGGGTAAATAAATACTTTGCGCGAGTAATCGTCAATAAATGTAACAAAAATAGCGATTACCGCCGATTGATTTCACATTCATTGGGCCACACACATCTGTGTGCACTAATTTAAAAATTTGTGAAATTATTGTACGATTTAACTTGTTATGAAACGGCAATGCACATATTTTTGCTTTGTTGCAAGTATCACAATTAGTTTCCATTTTCATGCAATCAACGTTCATGCCATGAACTAGCTGCTTGTCGTTCAACTGTTTCAAATCTTGAAAATTAAGGTGGCCAAACCTATTATGCCACTTCATTGCAGGCGAAATTGTTTCAACAAATTAACTGCACTTTTTTCTGAGCGCTGTTTGTACATTTACAAGTTAAGTGTTTGCTTAATTTTTTATGATTGTTTCTCCTTTTTTATTTTTAATTTCAACGTTTCCAACAAATATAGTTGAATTTTCGAATTTAGCTGCTGTATATCACGGAAAAAAAATTCATATGTAAATCGGGGACGTATTAACACATTATGCAAATTGATTATCATATTTGTATTTTGAATTTTTAACATTTCCAGATCCGGGTGAAGAGACGAATTTATTTGTATCTAACATTATCGAAGTTTCCTTCTCAACATAATTTAGGAACATTTTGTGATCGCACACATGTGTGATGTTCAAAGCGCTATTATCTACGCACCAAACTCTATTTTGCTGCTCTCCGACAAAGCAGTTATTTTAAACTGCTTTATTGTTCTCTTTGTCCACTTTTACCCTTTTTCTTTGACCTGCATTCGCTTGCACGATGCCCAAATTTTTTTCGCATTTGAAGTATTTGCCCTTGAATTGCTTTTGCGCCATTTCGTCGTCATTTTGTTGCTTTATTTTCGAAATTTAACTTTTTTCTCGCCATCTACCTTGTGTATGTGTGTATACTGCTTGAGTGGCTGAGTGATTTTCACGTTCCGCTTTTTCCTGTTTTCTAGTGCCTTCTTCTATTAATTTCACTTTAACAGCTTCAAATTTTGTAGCTCGTCACGCGTTTCAATCGCGACTACAAAGTTGTCCCATGTATTTGGCAAGCTGCTCAATAGCATTATGACTTTTAACTCGTCGTTAAGTTTTATGTCCAATTCCGCCAATTTTTCAATCGTCTCAACAAAAGAATTTACATAGGCAGATACATCGTCGCCCTGATTCATATTTAGTCGAATTGTTTTTGATAGAGTTATTACCTTCTGGATCGGTCCTTTTGGCATATGAAAATTCTTTTCAATTTTTTCCATATGGCTTCAGATTTTTTTCGCACGACTTTATGTGCATAATTTGTGATGGCTTTACATTTAAGGTTATGTACGCCATTGCTTTTTGATCCAATTTATTCCATTGCTCGGCGGCTGCGGCATCTCATCATTCGTTACGAGAATTCACACACTACATCCCATAAGTCCGACATTACTGGGACACTTTTCATGGCCATTTGCCATACTCGTAATTGTTCTCATTTCAATTTTTTCAATTTGATTTGACATATTCATGTTTGCTAATTGTTCCACGTTAAAGAGCGCACAGTATTAACTATTGACAATTTAGCACAACCGACACTCAAAAAATAGACGCTTTATAGTCTGTTGTTGAACCAAAAACAATACTCTGGGCCCATAACCAATGTTAGAATCGGGTTTCCTGGCTATGTAGATATTATGTATATATGAAAATACAAAACCGGAGTCAACGGAGAGATACGAGTGGTTCGGTTGAACATTTATTTGAGAGTGAAGAGCTAAATGAGTAATTGAGTACATTATGAAACAGTGTTACCAGATTATTGTCGCTTATCTAGATGCTGATATCGATTACATTTTTAACAAATACAATATACCCTTTTACTCTTCGAGTACGGGTATAAAAATGCAGAATCATAGAGAAAAGACCATATCTATCAGGGGCCCAACTCTGAATCGGATCGGATCATTAATATAGCTACAATAGAGAAAAACATACGAAAAATAAATTTATATCTCTTTCGCACTCACACAAATCTCAGAGACTATAAGAGCTAGAGCAACCAAACAACCAAACTTTTGCCCAGACTCCTGTGATACCAAACCTGAACAAGTGTATTTCAAAATTTCGCCCCGCCCCTTCCGCCCCCAAAAGACGAAAATCCACAATTTTGAAGATAAAAAAAAAAAACCAAAAAATGCAGTATCGTAGAAAAATGACCATATCTACCAGATTCCCGAATTTGGTCCAGATCGGATCATTATTATAGCCACAATGATGAAATGAATTTTCAGCAGCGAGCTGCCCTCACCCTCGCACACTCACGCTTAATTTTAAAGCTCACAGACTCTGTCTCGTGCAGTGTACGTGTGTTGTTGTGAGAACTGTTGTAGATGTAGATGACAGATGTATCACACAAATGTAAAATGTAAATACTGATACAAAATTTGAAGATTCCACATAAATCACATGTGTACAGACTGAGTACGGGTATAAAAGTAGAGTCGCGCTTACAGCGACTCCGTACGTTCTTTCTCGTTATTCGTATATGCCATCTTCTCCTAAATCTAATGAATTAAAAAATATTAATTTAAATTCAATAAATTGAAAATGTTAACAAATTTATTTTCTGTATTTGACCCATCATCTATCTTTTGGTTTATCTTTAAACTGATTAAGAACATTTTTTAGGACTTTTATAATTTCATCAATTTTATTACCTTCTCGATTTAATATTTTTTGAAATGCTATTTTAACAGTTCTTCACAAAGAATTTAAAACACTTTTAGGTCCTTTAGGTCATAATGGATCTTCTTTTATTTTTATTTCATTATTTTCTTTAATTTTATTTAATAATTTCATAGGGTTATTTCCTTATATTTTTACAAGAACAAGACATTTAACTTTAACTCTTTCATTAGCTTTACCTCTATGATTATGGTTTATACTATTCGGGTGAATTAACCACACACAACATATATTTGCTCATTTAGTTCCTCAAGGAACTCCAGCTATTTAACTACCGTTCATGGTTTGTATTGAAACTATTAGAAATATTATTCGACCAGGAACCTTAGCTGTTCGATTAACTGCAAATATGATTGCAGGTCATTATTAACTCTATTAGGAAATACAGGCCCTTCTATATTATATTTATTAGTAACATTTTTATTAGTTGCTCAAATTGCTTTATTAGTTCTTGAATCAGCTGTAGCAATAATTCAATCGTATGTTTTTGCTGTTTTAAGAACTTTATACTCTAGAGAAGCAAATTAATTTTAATGTATACACATTCAAATCACCAATTTCATTTAGTTGACTATAGACCTTGACTTTAACAGGAGCAATTGGAGCTATAACAACTGTTTCAGGTTCAACTGTTTTGAACTATTTTACCAGCAATTATTATTTTATTTATTGCTATACCTTCTTTACGATTATTATATTTATTAGACGAAATTAATCAACCATCAATTACACTAAAAAAGAATTGGTCATCAATGATATTGAAGTTATGAATATTCTGATTTTAATGATATTGAATTTGATTCTTATATAATTCCAACAAATGAATTATCAAATGACGGATTTCGTTTACTAGATGTAGATAATCGAATTGTTTTACCTATAAATTCTCAAATCCGAATTTTAGTAACAGCAGCATTCGTAATTCATTCATGAACAATCCCAGCTTTGGGCTAAAAGTTGATGGGACTCCTGGTCGATTAAATCAAACTAATTTTTTTTCAACCGATCTGGATTATTTTATGGACAATGTTCAGAAATTTGTGGAGCAAATCATAGTTGTATACGTATTGTAATTGAAAGTATTCCTGTAAATTATTGTATTAAATGAATTTCTAGAAAAGTAAATTCTTCATTAGATGACTGAAAGCAAGTAATGGTCTCTTAAACCATTTTATAGTAAATTAGCAATTACTTCTAATGAAAAAATTAGTTAAACTCATAACATTAGTATGTCAAACTAAAATTATTAAAATTTTAATATTTTTGATCCCACAAATAGCCCCAATTAGATAATTAATTTTATTTATTGTATTTTCTATTACATTTATTTTATTTTGTTCAATTATTTTTTTTATACCCGTACTCGAAGAGTAAAATGGTATATTGTATTTGTGGTAAAAGTGGATGTGTACCATAGAGAAGGAATAATTTATATATATATATTCTTGATCAGCATCAAAAGCCGAGTCGATATAGCCATGTCCGTCCGTCCGTCTGTCTGTCCGTCTGTCTGTCTGTCTGTCCGTCTTGTTTGTCGCCAATTGGTTGGAGTCTATTAGAGCTAGAGAAACCAAATTTTTTCACAGACTGATGTAATCTCTCACTCCTAGAAAAATGTTTAAAAATTTCGCCCGCCCACTTCCGCCCCCACAAAGGGCGCACATCTGTGGCGTCCACAATTTTAAAGATAAAAGAAAACAAAAATGCAGAATCATAGAGAAAGACCATATCTATCAGGGGCCCAACTCTGAATCGGATCGGATCATTAATATAGCCACAATAGAGAAAAACATACGAAAAACTTCGCTCCTCTCTTTCGCACTCACACAAAAATCGAGTCAGACTGAGTACGGGTATAAAAGTAGAGTAGCGATTACAGAGACTCCGTACGTTCTTTCTCGTTATTCGTATATGCCATCTTCTCCTAAATCTAATGAATTAAAAAATATTAATTTAAATTCAATAAATTGAAAATGATAACAAATTTATTTTCTGTATTTGACCCATCAGCTATCTTTGGTTTATCTTTTAAACTGATTAAGAACATTTTAGGACTTTTTAATAATTTCATCAATTTTATTACCTTCTCGATTTAATATTTTTTTAAAAGAACAAGACATTTAAAAAATTTTCGATTTAATAATTTCATAGGGTTATTTCCATATATTTTTAAACAACAAGACATTTAACACTTTTCTTTCATTAGCTTTTGGATCTATGATTTTATGGTTTATACTATTTAAAACATATACAATAATATTATATTTGCTCATTTAGTTCATCAAGGAACTCCAGCTATCTTTGGTTTCCTACCGTTCATCTATTTTATATTTAAACTATTAGAAAATTATTCGACCAGGAACCTTAGCTGTTCGATTTTATTTGCAAATATGATTTTAACCGTTCATTGTATTTAACTCTATTTAGGAAATACAGGCCCTTCTATATCATATTTATTAGTAACATTTTTATTAGTTGACTTCAAATTAATTTTTATTAGTTCTTGAATCAGCTATATCAATAATTCAATCGTATGTTTTTGCTGTTTTTGCTGTTTTTGAACTTTTATACTCGTATTTCAAATTAATTTTAATGTATACACATTCAAATCACCAATTTCATTTTAGTTGACTATAGACATGATATTTTAACAGGGGCAATTGGAGCTATAACAACTGTTTCAGGTTCAACTGTTCCAACTGTTTTTGAAAATTTTACCAGCAATTATTATTTTATTTATTGCTTTACCTTCTTTACGATTATTATATTTTTAGATTTAAATTAATCAACTATCAATTACACTAAAAAATTGGTCATCAATGATATTGAAGTTTGAATATTCTATTCTTATATAATTCAACAAATTTTATCAAATGACGGATTTCGTTTATTAGATAATTTTTTCTTAAATCAAATCGAAACAGTTTTGGCAGCATACGTTATCATTTCATGACAATCCCAGCTTTTACTAAAAGTTGATGGGACTCCTGGATAATCAGGTTCAAATTTAGTTTCAACCGATCCTATTTTACCAAATCCGAATTTTAGTGGAACAAATCATAAACATACGTAATTCATTGGGCAACAATCCCAGCTTTGTATTAAAAAAATTTCTAGGGATAAATTCTTCATTAGATGACTGAAATTTTGTAATGGTCTCTCTGGTTTTTTATAGTAAATTCAGAAATTTTTGGAGCAAATCATAGTTAAACTATACGTATAGTAAAACTAAAATTATTTTCCTTTAAATTTTTGATCCACAAATATGAAATTAGATAATTAAATTTTCATTTATTGTATTTTCTATTAATTTATTTAAATTTTGTTCAATAAATTAGCAATTACTTATAAAGAAAAAGAGTAAATTGGTATAATTATTTGTAAAAGAAAACTAAATTTCCGAAAATATAAAGATATATATATATTATTGATCAGCATCAAAAGCCGACGAGTTTTTTTATTCGATCTGTAAAATTTTGTATTTGTAATGCATTTTCTTACATTTGTCGCATTATTGCTCAATTGAGGCTATAGTAGCTAGAGAAACCAAATTTTTTTCACAGACTGATGTAATTTCTAATACCGGAAATAAAAATGTTTAAAAATTTCGCCCCGAAAAATGTCTAAAAATTTCCCCCACAAAGGGCGCACATCTGTGGCGTCCACAATTTTAAAGATAAAAGAAACAAAAACCAAAATCATAGAGAAAAGACCATATCTATCAGGGGCCCAACTCTGAATCGGATCGGATCATTAATATAGCCACAATAGAGAAAAACATACGAAAAAACTTCGCTCCAATAATTTTTCGCACTCAAACAAAATCGAGTCAGACTGAGTACGGGTATAAAAAAGTAGAGTAGCGCTTACATCGACTCCGTACGTTCTGTTCTCGTTAGGTCATAAAAACGATACCATCTTCTCCTAAATCTAATGAATTAAAAATATTAATTTAAATTCAATAAATTGAAAATGATAACAAATTTATTTTCTGTATTTGACCCATCAGCTATCTTTGGTTTTATCTTTAAACTGATTAAGAACATTTTTAGGACTTTTAATAATTTCATCAATTTTATTACCTTCTCGATTTAATATTTTTAAAATGCTATTTTAAAGTTCTTCACAAAAATTTAAAACACTTTTAGGTCCTTTAGGTCATAATGGATCTTCATTTATTTTTTTTATTTCATTATTTTCTTTAATTTTATTTAATAATTTCATAGGGTTATTTCTTATATTTTTAAAAGAACAAGACATTTAACTTTAACTCTTTCATTAGCTTTGCCTCTATGATTATGGTTTTATACTATTCGGGTGAATTAACCACACACAACATATATTTGCTCATTTATTCATCAGTTAAAAGGAACTCCAGCTATTTAACTACCGTTCATTTGTATTGAAACTATTAGAAATATTATTCGACCAGGGTTTTAGCTTTTCGATTAACTGCAATATGATTGCAGGTCATTATTAACTCTATTAGGAAATACAGGCCCTTCTATATCATATTTTTAACATTTTTTTTGCTCAAATTGCTTTTTTAGTTCGGAATCAGCTGTATCAATAATTCAATCGTATGTTTTTTTGCTGTTTTAAGAACTTTATACTATGGATCTTCAATTTAATTTTAATGTATACACATTCAAATCTTTAATTTCATTTAGTTGACTATAGACCGTGACTTTAACAGGAGCAATTGGAGCTATAACAACTGTTTCAACTGTTTTGAACTATTTTACCAGCAATTATTATTTTATTTATTGATATACCTTCTTTACGATTATTATATTTATTAGACGAAATTAATCAACCATCAATTACACTAAAAAGAATTGGTCATCAATGATATTGAAATGAATATTCTGATTTTAATGATATTGAATTTGATTCTTATATAATTCCAACAAATGAATTATCAAATGACAGATTTCTTTTACTAGATGTAGATAATCGAATATTTTTTACCAAAAAATTCTCAAATCCGAATTTTAGTAACAGCAGCATTCGTAATTCATTCATGAACAATCCCAGCTTTGGGCTAAAAGTTGATGGGACTCTGGTCGATTAAATCAAAATCAAATCTGGATTTTTGGATTATTTATGGACAATGTTCAGAAATTTGTGGAGCAAATCATAGTTTATACGTATTGTAATTTTATTCCTGTAAATTATTTATTAAATGAATTTCTAGAAAAATTCTTCATTAGATGACTGAAAAGCAAGTAATGGTCTCTTAAACCATTTTATAGTAAATAGCAACCTTTACTTCTATTGAAAAAATTAGACAAACTCATAAATTAGTATGTCAAACTAACACTAAAATTAAAATTTTAATATTTTTTGATCCCACAAATAGCCCCCAATTAGATTTTATTTTTATTGTATTTTCTATTACATTTATTTTATTTGTTCAATTAATCAAATATCAATTACACTAAAAAGACTAAATTTTTAAAATAAAAAACCTTTAAATTTTGAATCAAATTTTAGCCCCAATAATAATTAAATTATTTATCAAATAATTTCAGTTTCATTTATTTTATTTTGTTCAATTAATTTTTCGCCCATTGCTCGAAAGGCTATTTGGTATAGAAACCAAATTTTTGGTAAAAGTTTCCGACCATATATCACTAATCACCCTAGTTTTTAAAAATTTCGCCCCGGTCATTTAAATCGCCCCACTAATTTTTTCATCACCTCTGGCGTCCACAATTTTATGGATAATTAAAAACAAAATGCAGAATCATAGAGAAAGACAATATCTTATATCAGGTATTCCTGTAAATCGGATTAATATAGCCACAATAGAGAAAACTAAAATTATTAAAAATTTTAATATTTTTGATCCCACAAATAGCCCCAATTAGATAATTAATTTTATTTAGACTTTCTATTACAGCATTTTATTTTGTTCAATTATTTTTTTATACCCGTACTCGAAACAAGTGTTAAAATGGTATATTGTATTTGTTGGTCCATTTCCGACCATATAAAAGTATATATATGAAGATAGAAAAAACAAAAGCCGAGTCGATATAGCCATGTCTGTCTGTCCGTCCGTTCCCGTTTGTCGCCCATTGCTCGGAGGCTATAGCCAGCTATGATGAAACCAAATTTTCAGCAGACTGATGTAATCTCTCCCTAGAAAAATGTTTAAAAATTTCGCCCCGCCACTTCCCCCCACACAAAGGGCGCACATCTGTGGCGTCCACAATTTTAAAGATAAAGAAAACAAAAATGCATAATCATTTAGAATGACCATATCTATCAGGGGCCCAACTCTGAATAAAATCGGATCATTAATATACTGAGAAAAACATACGAAAAACTTCGGAAGTCTTTCGCACTCACACAAAATCGAAGGTCAGACTGAGTACGGGTATAAAAGTAGAGTAGCGCTTACAGAGACTCCGTACGTTCTTTCTCGTTATTCGTTTATCTTCTCCTAAATCTAATGAATTAAAAAATATTAATTTAAATTCAATAAATTGAAAATGATAACAAATTTATTTTCTGTATTTGACCCATCAACTATCTTTTTGGTTTATCTTTAAA
>CM019044.1:31383888-31420060 GCA_009664405.1 Drosophila bifasciata
AGGTGGGTGTGTGTGAGAGAATCTGCTGCGACAATCAACCCCAAAACTTACGCAGCAACACTACGCAGGGGAAACACTAAATGGCGCGGGTATTCCTGCTGCTGAAAATTCATTTTGATCATTGTGGCTACAATAATGATCCGATCTGAACCAAATTGGGAATCTGGTAGATATGGTCATTTTCTACGATACTGCATTTTTTTTTTTTTTTATCTTCAAAATTGTGGATTTTCGTCTTTTGGGGGTCGAAGGGGGCGTGGGGCGAAATTTTGAAATACACTTGTTCAGGTTTGGTATCACAGAGTCTTGGCCAAAAGTTTGGTTGCTCTAGCTTTTAAAGTTCTTGAGATCCAGGCGACACAAAATACAAAAAACCAAATCGACCGATTTTGTGTGAGTGCGAAAGAGAGGGAGCGAAGTTTTTTCGTATATTTTCCTCTATTGTGGCTATATTAATGATCCGATCCGATTCAGATTTGGGCCCCTGATAGATATGGGCTGTCTCTACGATTGTGCATTTTTTCGTTTTCGCTATTTTCAATATTGTGGGACGCCACAGAGGTGCGCCCTTTTGGGGCGGAAGTGGGCGGGGCGAACTTTTGAAACACTTTTCTAGGAGTGAGATATCACATCAAATTTGAAAAAATTTGATTGGTCTAGCTCTAATAGCCTTCGAGCAATGAGTGAAAAACAAGACGGACGGACACACATGGCTATATCGACTCGGCTATTGATGCTGATCAAGAATATATATACTTTATGGGGTCGGAAACGCCTCCTTCTGTGTGTTACACACATCCAACTTTACCACAAATACTGTTAGAACCGGGTTTCCGTTATGTAGATATATGTATATGAAAAATACAAAATCCGAGTCAACGGAGAGATCGGAGTGGTTCGGTTGAACATTTATTTGAGAGTGAAGAGTAAATGAGAGTAATTGAGTACATTATGAAACAGTGTTACCAGATTATTGTCGCTTATCTAGATGCTGATATCGATTAATTTGGTTTTTCTTAAGCTGAACATATAATCATTAATAACTAACGTATGTTTAATTTTGTCATTCCAAGTGTTTTAACAAAGTCGTCATGCTTTTTGCTTTTGCTTAAACATTTCGTTAGTAGATCTGCAACGTTACTGTTTGTTGTTACGTATTCTAGTATTATTTCATTACATTCTACTTTTCGCGTACAAAATGATACTTAATATCGATGTGCTTCGTACGTTTGTGATGTACCTGATTTTGGGTAATATGCTGCGACAATGATGTTGTCGCCGTATATGGTTAACGGCTCTCCATCAGTTGAGAAACCAATCTCATTCAGAAGTCTTCGTAAATAAACGTGTTTTAGCAGCCATAGACAGAACTGTATTCAGCTTCAGTGCTGCTCAACGCGACAACACTTTGCTTAGTGGAAGTCCAAGAGAATGCACTGCCGGCTAAAAAGAATGCGTAGCCACTATACGATTTTCTATCGAGCCTGTCGTTGGCCCAATCTGCATCAGCGAATCTCTTACTGGTCGTCGTACTTGCGATAAGTGATGCCCAATGAATTCAAAAACCAGCCAGGTACCTTTAAAATGTGTTTTGCAGCAGTCTCGTGCTGTGCATGGGGATCAGTATTTCGTTGCGACAGTTTGCTTTACTGCGTTAAAAATGTCCGGTCGGCTCAAGACTGCTAAATACATAAGGGAACCAATTAACGACTGATATTGTGTTATATTTACCTTGACACAATTATCAACAATGCAGCCAACTTGATAACCAGGTCGAGCGGTGCTGACTGGACGGCACTTTCATGCCATATGTGTCCAATAGTGTTTGAATATGCAATTTCTGGCAAATCGAAATTGCACCTTGTTCACCGTCTCGCTCAATTTCCATTCCAAGGAAATAGTTTATAGGCCGCCATCGTGCATCTTGAAGATTAATGCCATCTTATTCTTAATTACGGCTATGTCGTTTTAGTTGAACATGCAATAATTAAATCGTCGACGGAGACTGCAAATATAGCTAAATGTTTGTTGATCCTTTTGACATACAGGCATGCCTCGTTCCTGCATCTCTTGAAGCCCATTCCAGACAGAACCTCGTCGAGAGTTTTGTTCCAAACTCGACCGGATTTATTTGAGTCCATAAAGTGCCTTACGTAGCTTAAGAACTTTTTCTGATGATGCTTGTCAACAAAATTCTGAGGCTGTATCATGTATACAGTCTCGTGGAGTTTACTATTCAGATAAGCATTTGATATATCAATTTGGTGCATATACAGCTGTTTTTTCAGAACTATTGCGAATAACATACGAATGGTCTCGTATCGAATTACAGGTGAAAACGTTTCCCATCAATTTACTCCAAAAGAATTGCCCACAGCCTTGAGCAACCAATCGAGACTTAAATATTCGATGTGACCATCCTTGTTCCTCTTAATTCGAAAGACCCATTTGGAGCCGATGGCTTTTTGTCCTGGAGGCAGCTCACACAATGACCAAGTATCATTTTCCTGCCGAGCGTCGTATTCCGTTTGCATTGAATCTTCCAATTTTGCGCGTGATAGACCTTGCAATGCTTCAGAAATTTTGACTGCGGTATCTCATTATCATCCACCTGATTTAAAAGACTATTGAGCACCGCCTGGTACTACGTTTCGGTCGCCACCGATTACCGGTGCGGATGATTTTGGGTCTGCCAGGTGCACGCTGTACTACATTCTCTTGTGGCGGTGCTGCTTCATCACTCAGGTTATTTTCGTCAATGTCACTTGCGCTCACAAACTCCTCAGGCTCCTCCTATTTTCGCCGGAGTCAGTGCTATAGTCTGCACTATCATTTATCAATGGTGCATCTGACTTTGATTTGGAACTTCAATTGACTCAAGGCGGAGCATACTTGTCACAAAAAATCGTCATTTCTATCTGAAATAGAACAGTTCTCCGTGCTTTTGTGATAAACTCACCTTCCACAAATTTTACATCACGCCTTTCAATCACATTGGCGTTTTCTCACGGTCGTACAGCCGGTGTAAGCTTTTTGCTGTGAAAGAGTATCCAACAAAAATATATTCTTTGCCGTTTGCCTGAATTTGCTTTTTCTGGTCCTATCTAAAGCAAATGCGCGAGGATCCAAATACTCGCAGGTGCTTTTACTGATGGCTTTTGCGTCCTTCCAGGCTTCGAATGGTGTACCGCCATTTAAGGCCTTTGTAGGGCATCTATTGCGTACGTAAATAGCCACAATAACAGCTTCTGCCCACAAAAATCTTTTCCAGCTTGCATGGATAAGCATACTTTTTGCCATTTCGATAATTGTGCGATTGAAACGCCTGATCTCGGCTACACCACCGTTTTGCTGAGGGGAGGAAACGTCAATTGCCTTTTATGCCGCACTCGTTCAAAAAAATCAGAAAACCCCTGTTGACATACTCTGTGTATTATCGCTGCGCACAGCTTTTATTTTGTTGCCCCGTTTGGCATTCCACAAAACTTTTGAATATTTGGAATTTTTCAAAACTTGGGATTTTGCGTGTATTGGGTAAATAAATACTTTGCGCGAAGTAATCGTCAATAAATGTAACAAAAATAGCGATTACCGCCGATTGATTTCACATTCATTGGGCCACACACATCTGTGTGCACCAGCTCAAGCACTTGTTTCTGTTGTACGATTTAACTTGTTGACAGAAACGGCAATGCACATATTTTGCTTTGTTGCAAGTATCACAATTAGTTTCCATTTTCATGCAATCAACGTTACGGGTATAGAACTAGCTGCTTGTCGTTCAACTGTTTCAAATCTTGAAAATTAAGGTGGCTAAACCTATTATTTTATTCATTGCAGGCGAAATTGTGTTCAATAAATTAACTGCACTTTTTTTTGAGCGCTGTTTGTACACATCAGTTGAACTGAACTGCTTTTAGATTTTTATGATTGTTTCTCCCTTTTTATTTTAATTAGCGCAATTTCCAACAAATATAGTTGAATTTTCGAATTTAGCTGCTGTACTCACATTAAAAAAAAATTCATATTTAAATCGGGGACGTATAACACATTTTGCAAATTGATTTCATATTTGTATTTTTGAATTTTAACATTGCCAGATCCGGGTGAAGAGACGAATTTATTTGTAACAAACATTTATCGAAGTTTCCTTCTCAACATAATTTAGGATTATGGTGCGATCGCAACACATGTGTGATGTTGCGCCACTATCAACGCACCAAACTCTTTTTAGCTCTCCGACAAAGCAGTGCATTAAACTGTTTGTATTGTTCTATTTGTCCATTTTTAGTAGGATTTTTTTTTCTTTGACCTTTATTCGCTTGCATCGATGCCCAAATTTTTCGCATTTGAAGCATTTGCCCTTGAATTGCTTTGCGCCATTTTCGTCGTTCTTTTGTTGCTTTATTTTCGAAATTTTCAATTTTTCGCCATCTACCTTGTGTATGTGTGTATACTCGCTTGAGTGGCTGAGTGATTTTCACGTTCAACTTTTTCCTGTTTTTAAACTATTTTTGCCAGCAATTCTATTTTATTTATACTTTTTAACAGCTTCAAATTTTATTAGCTCGTCACGCGTTTCAATTACACTAAAAGAATTGTCCAATGTATTTTATGAAAGCTGATTTTCAATATTGAATTTGACTTTTAATTCGTCGTTAAGAATTTTATGTCCAATTCCGCCAATGTTTTCGAATCGTCTCAACAAAAGAATTTACATAGGCAGATACATTCGTAAAAGTTGATGATTCATATTTTAGTCGAATTATTTTTTTGATAGAGTTGTACCTTTGGGATCGGAAATTTTGCATATGAAGTATCCTTCAATTTTTTTCCATATGGCTTCAGATGTTTCGCACGACTTTATGTGACTAAATGTGATGGCTTTACATTTAAGGTTATGTACGCCATTGCTTTCTGAAAAAAATTATTCCATTGAATAAATATTGCGGCATCTAACTATTCGTTATTAGAATTCCACACACTACATCCCATAAGTCCGACATTACTAGGACACTTTTCATGGCCATTTTGCCATAGATTCGTAATTTTGTTCAAGTAATTTTTTTTTCAATTTAATTTGACATATTCATGTTCAATTAATTGTTCCACGTTAAAGAGCGCACAGTATTAACTATTGACAATTTAGCACAAACCGATATTTTAATCAAAAATAGACGCTTTATAGTCTGTTGTTGAACCAAAAAAACGTATTGGGCCCATAACCAATTTCTATGTAGATATATGTATATATGAAAATTTTGTTCACGGAGAGATACGATGGTTAGATGAACATTTATTTGAGAGTGAAGAGTAAATGAGTAATTTTGTACATTTGAAACAGTGTTACCAGATTATTGTCGCTTATCTAGATGCTGGGCGAACACACAAATTTGACCGTGAAAAGTAAAAATGCAGAATCATAGAGAAAGACCATATCTAATGCACTCTGAATCGGATCGGATCATTAATATAGCCCAATAGAGAAAAAAACATACGTCGCCTTACTTTCGCACTCACACAAATCTGAGACTATCGTAGAGTCACAAACCTTTTGCCCAGACTCCTGTGATACAAACGAAAAGTATTTATTGTTCGCCCCGCCCCCCCCTTCCCCCCAAAAGACGAAAAGGAAGTAAAAAAATAAAAATCGTAGAAAAGACCATAGAAAAATGCACACGGATCAAAATATAGCCACAACTCTGAATCGGATCGGATCATTCGTTATTCGTATATGCCATCTTCTGTTGTGAGAATTCGTGATGTAGATGACAGATTATCTTCAAATGAAAATCTAATGAATTAAAAAATATTAATTTAAATTCAATAAATTGAAAATGATAACAAATTTATTTTCTGTATTTGACCCATCAGCTATCTTTGGTTTATCTTTTAAACTGATTAAGAACATTTTTAGGACTTTTAATAATTTCATCAATTTTATTACCTTCTCGATTTAATATTTTTTGAAATGCTATTTTAACAGTTCTTCACAAAGAATTTAAAACACTTTTTTAGGTCCTTTAGGTCATAATGGATCTTCATTTATTTTTATTTCATTATTTTCTTTAATTTTATTTAATAATTTCATAGGGTTATTTCCTTATATTTTTAAAAGAACAAGACATTTAACTTTAACTCTTTCATTAGCTTTACCTCTATGATTATGGTTTATACTATTCGGGTGAATTAACCACACACAATATATATTTGCTCATTTAGTTCCTCAAGGAACTCCAGCTATTTAACTACCGTTCATGGCTTGTATTGAAACTATTAGAAATATTATTCGACCAGGAACCTTAGCTGTTCGATTAACTGCAAATATGATTGCAGGTCATTATTAACTCTATTAGGAAATACAGGCCCTTCTATATCATATTTATTAGTAACATTTTTATTAGTTGCTCAAATTGTTTTTATTAGTTCTTGAATCAGCTGTAGCAATAATTCAATCGTATGTTTTTGCTGTTTTAAGAACTTTTATACTCTAGAGAAGCAAATTAATTTTAATGTATACACATTCAAATCACCAATTTCATTTAGTTGACTATAGACCTTGACTTTAACAGGAGCAATTGGAGCTATAACAACTGTTTCAGGTTCAACTGTTTCAACTGTTTTGAACTATTTTACCAGCAATTATTATTTTATTTATTGCTATACCTTCTTTACGATTATTATATTTATTAGACGAAATTAATCAACCATCAATTACACTAAAAAGAATTGGTCATCAATGATATTGAAGTTATGAATATTCTGATTTTAATGATATTGAATTTGATTCTTATATAATTCCAACAAATGAATTATCAAATGACGGATTTCGTTTACTAGATGTAGATAATCGAATTGTTTTACCTATAAATTCTCAAATCCGAATTTTAGTAACAGCAGCATTCGTAATTCATTCATGAACAATCCCAGCTTTGGGCTAAAAGTTGATGGGACTCCTGGTCGATTAAATCAAACTAATTTTTTTTTCAACCGATCTGGTTTATTTTATGGACAATGTTCAGAAATTTGTGGAGCAAATCATAGTTGTATACGTATTGTAATTGAAAGTATTCCTGTAAATTATTGTATTAAATGAATTTCTAGAAAAGTAAATTCTTCATTAGATGACTGAAAGCAAGTAATGGTGTTTTAAACCATTTTATAGTAAATTAGCAATTACTTCTAATGAAAAAATTAGTTAAACTCATAACATTAGTATGTCAAACTAAAATTATTAAAATTTTAATATTTTTTGATCCCACAAATAGCCCCAATTAGATAATTAATTTTATTTATTGTATTTTCTATTACATTTATTTTATTTTGTTCAATTAATTTTTATACCCGTACTCGAAGAGTAAAATGGTATATTGTATTTGTGGTAAAAGTGGATGTGTGTACCATAGAGAAGGAATAATTTCCGACCATATAAAGTATATATATTCTTGATCAGCATCAAAAGCCGAGTCGATATAGCCATGTCTGTCCGTCCGTCTGTCCGTCCGTCTTATTTGTCGCCCATTGCTCGGAGGCTATAAGAGCTAGAGAAACCAAATTTTTTCACAGACTGATGTCTCGTCCTAGAAAAAATGTTTAAAAATTTCGCCCCGCCCACTTCCGCCCCCACAAAGGGCGCACATCTGTGGCGTCCACAATTTTAAAGATAAAAGAAAACAAAAATGCAGAATCATAGAGAAAGACCATATCTATCAGGGGCCCAACTCTGAATCGGATCGGATCATTAATATAGCCACAATAGAAAAAAACATACGAAAAAACTTCGCTCCCTCTCTTTCGCACTCACACAAAATCGAGTCAGACTGAGTACGGGTATAAAAGTAAGTAGCGCTTACAGAGACTCCGTACGTTCTTTTTCTCGTTATTCGTATATGCCATCTTCTCCTAAATCTAATGAATTAAAAATATTAATTTAAATTCAATAAATTGAAAATGATAACAAATTTATTTTCTGTATTTGACCCATCAGCTATCTTTTTGGTTTATCTTTTAAACTGATTAAGAACATTTTTAGGACTTTTAATAATTTCATCAATTTTATTACCTTCTCGATTTAATATTTTTGAAATGCTATTTTAACAGTTCTTCACAAAAGAATTTAAAACACTTTTAGGTCCTTTAGGTCATAATGGATCTTCATTTATTTTTATTTCATTATTTTCTTTAATTTTATTTAATAATTTCATAGGGTTATTTCCTTATATTTTTAAAAGAACAAGACATTTAACTTTAACTCTTTCATTAGCTTTACCTCTATGATTATGGTTTATACTATTCGGGTGAATTAACCACACACAACATATATTTGCTCATTTAGTTCCTCAAGGAACTCCAGCTATTTAACTACCGTTCATGGTTTGTATTGAAACTATTAGAAATATTATTCGACCAGGAACCTTAGCTGTTCGATTAACTGCAAATATGATTGCAGGTCATTATTAACTCTATTAGGAAATACAGGCCCTTCTATATCATATTTATTAGTAACATTTTTTTATTAGTTGCTCAAATTGTTTTTTATTAGTTCTTGAATCAGCTGTAGCAATAATTCAATCGTATGTTTTTGCTGTTTTAAGAACTTTTATACTCTAGAGAAGCAAATTAATTTTAATGTATACACATTCAAATCACCAATTTCATTTAGTTGACTATAGACATTGACTTTAACAGGAGCAATTGGAGCTATAACAACTGTTTCAGGTTCAACTGTTTCAACTGTTTTGAACTATTTTACCAGCAATTATTATTTTATTTATTGCTATACCTTCTTTACGATTATTATATTTATTAGACGAAATTAATCAACCATCAATTACACTAAAAAGAATTGGTCATCAATGATATTGAAGTTATGAATATTCTGATTTTAATGATATTGAATTTGATTCTTATATAATTCCAACAAATGAATTATCAAAAGACGGATTTCGTTTACTAGATGTAGATAATCGAATTGTTTTACCTATAAATTCTCAAATCCGAATTTTAGTAACAGCAGCATTCGTAATTCATTCATGAACAATCCCAGCTTTGGGCTAAAAGTTGATGGGACTCCTGGTCGATTAAATCAAACTAATTTTTTTTTTCAACCGATCTGGTTTTTTTTTATGGACAATGTTCAGAAATTTGTGGAGCAAATCATAGTTGTATACGTATTGTAATTGAAAGTATTCCTGTAAATTATTGTATTAAATGAATTTCTAGAAAAGTAAATTCTTCATTAGATGACTGAAAGCAAGTAATGGTCTCTTAAACCATTTTATAGTAAATTAGCAATTACTTCTAATGAAAAATTAGTTAAACTCATAACATTAGTATGTCAAACTAAAATTATTAAAAATTTTAATATTTTTTGATCCCACAAATAGCCCCAATTAGATAATTAATTTTATTTATTGTATTTTCTATTACATTTATTTTATTTTGTTCAATTAATTTTAATACCCGTACTCGAAGAGTAAAATGGTATATTGTAGTTGTTGTAAAAGTGGATGTTTGTACCATAGAGAAGGAATAATTTCCGACCATATAAAAGTATATATATTCTTGATCAGCATCAAAAGCCGAGTCGATATAGCCATGTCCGTCTGTCGTCCGTCTGTCTGTCTGTCCGTCCGTCTTGTTTGTCGCCCATTGCTCGGAGGCTATAAGAGCTAGAGAAACCAAATTTTTTCACAGACTGATGTAATCTCTCACTCCTAGAAAAATGTTTAAAAATTTCTGCCCCGCCCACTTCCGCCCCCACAAAGGGCGCACATCTGTGGCGTCCACAATTTTAAAGATAAAAGAAAACAAAAATGCAGAATCATAGAGAAAGACCATATCTATCAGGGGCCCAACTCTGAATCGGATCGGATCATTAATATAGCCACAATAGAGAAAAAAACATACGAAAAACTTCGCTCCCTCTCTTTCGCACTCACACAAAATCGAGTCAGACTGAGTACGGGTATAAAAGTAGAGTAGCGCTTACAGAGACTCCGTACGTTCTTTCTCGTTATTCGTATATGCCATCTTCTCCTAAATCTAATGAATTAAAAAATATTAATTTAAATTCAATAAATTGAAAATGATAACAAATTTATTTTCTGTATTTGACCCATCAGCTATCTTTTGGTTTATCTTTAAACTGATTAAGAACATTTTTAGGACTTTTAATAATTTCATCAATTTTATTACCTTCTCGATTTAATATTTTTGAAATGCTATTTTAACAGTTCTTCACAAAGAATTTAAAAACACTTTTAGGTCCTTTTAGGTCATAATGGATCTTCATTTATTTTTTATTTCATTATTTTCTTTAATTTTATTTAATAATTTCATAGGGTTATTTCCTTATATTTTTAAAAGAACAAGACATTTAACTTTAACTCTTTCATTAGCTTTACCTCTATGATTATGGTTTATACTATTCGGGTGAATTAACCACACACAACATATATTTGCTCATTTAGTTCCTCAAGGAACTCCAGCTATTTAACTACCATTCATGGTTTGTATTGAAACTATTAGAAATATTATTCGACCAGGAACCTTAGCTGTTCGATTAACTGCAAATATGATTGCAGGTCATTATTAACTCTATTAGGAAATACAGGCCCTTCTATATCATATTTATTAGTAACATTTTTATTAGTTGCTCAAATTGTTTTATTAGTTCTTGAATCAGCTGTAGCAATAATTCAATCGTATGTTTTTGCTGTTTTAAGAACTTTATACTCTAGAGAAGCAAATTAATTTTAATGTATACACATTCAAATCACCAATTTCATTTAGTTGACTATAGACCTTGACTTTAACAGGAGCAATTGGAGCTATAACAACTGTTTCAGGTTCAACTGTTTCAACTGTTTTGAACTATTTTACCAGCAATTATTATTTTATTTATTGCTATACCTTCTTTACGATTATTATATTTATTAGACGAAATTAATCAACCATCAATTACACTAAAAGAATTGGTCATCAATGATATTGAAGTTATGAATATTCTGATTTTAATGATATTGAATTTGATTCTTATATAATTCCAACAAATGAATTATCAAATGACGGATTTCGTTTACTAGATGTAGATAATCGAATTGTTTTACCTATAAATTCTCAAATCCGAATTTTAGTAACAGCAGCATTCGTAATTCATTCATGAACAATCCCAGCTTTGGGCTAAAAGTTGATGGGACTCCTGGTCGATTAAATCAAACTAATTTTTTTTTCAACCGATCTGGTTTATTTTATGGACAATGTTCAGAAATTTGTGGAGCAAATCATAGTTGTATACGTATTGTAATTGAAAGTATTCCTGTAAATTATTGTATTAAATGAATTTCTAGAAAAGTAAATTCTTCATTAGATGACTGAAAGCAAGTAATGGTCTCTTAAACCATTTTATAGTAAATTAGCAATTACTTCTAATGAAAAAATTAGTTAAACTCATAACATTAGTATGTCAAACTAAAATTATTAAAATTTTAATATTTTTTGATCCCACAAATAGCCCCAATTAGATAATTAATTTTATTTATTGTATTTTCTATTACATTTATTTTATTTTGTTCAATTAATTTTTATACCCGTACTCGAAGAGTAAAATGGTATATTGTATTTGTGGTAAAAGTGGATGTGTGTACCATAGAGAAGGAATAATTTCCGACCATATAAAGTATATATATTCTTGATCAGCATCAAAAGCCGAGTCGATATAGCCATGTCTGTCTCGTCTGTCCGTCTGTCCTGTCCGTCCGTCTTGTTTGTCGCCCATTGCTCGGAGGCTATAAGAGCTAGAGAAACCAAATTTTTTCACAGACTGATGTAATCTCTCACTCCTAGAAAAATGTTTAAAAATTTCGCCCCGCCCACTTCCGCCCCACAAAGGGCGCACATCTGTGGCGTCCACAATTTTAAAGATAAAAGAAAACAAAAATGCAGAATCATAGAGAAAGACCATATCTATCAGGGGCCCAACTCTGAATCGGATCGGATCATTAATATAGCCACAATAGAGAAAAACATACGAAAAAAAAACTTCGCTCCCTCTTTTCGCACTCACACAAAATCGAGTCAGACTGAGTACGGGTATAAAAGTAGAGTAGCGCGCTTACAGAGACTCCGTACGTTCTTTCTCGTTATTCGTATATGCCATCTTCTCCTAAATCTAATGAATTAAAAAATATTAATTTAAATTCAATAAATTGAAAATGATAACAAATTTATTTCTGTATTTGACCCATCAGCTATCTTTGGTTTATCTTTAAACTGATTAAGAACATTTTTAGGACTTTTAATAATTTCATCAATTTTATTACCTTCTCGATTTAATATTTTTTTTGAAATGCTATTTTAACAGTTCTTCACAAAGAATTTAAAAACACTTTTAGGTTTAGGTCCTTTAGGTCATAATGGATCTTCATTTATTTTTATTTTTATTTTTTTCTTTTAATTTTATTTAATAATTTCATAGGGTTATTTCCTTATATTTTTAAAAGAACAAGACATTTAACTTTAACTCTTTCATTAGCTTTACCTCTATGATTATGGTTTATACTATTCGGGTGAATTAACCACACACAACATATATTTGCTCATTTAGTTCCTCAAGGAACTCCAGCTATTTAACTACCGTTCATGGTTTGTATTGAAACTATTAGAAATATTATTCGACCAGGAACCTTAGCTGTTCGATTAACTGCAAATATGATTGCAGGTCATTATTAACTCTATTAGGAAATACAGGCCCTTCTATATCATATTTATTAGTAACATTTTTATTAGTTGCTCAAATTGTTTTATTAGTTCTTGAATCAGCTGTAGCAATAATTCAATCGTATGTTTTTGCTGTTTTAAGAACTTTTATACTCTAGAGAAGCAAATTAATTTTAATGTATACACATTCAAATCACCAATTTCATTTAGTTGACTATAGACCTTGACTTTAACAGGAGCAATTGGAGCTATAACAACTGTTTCAGGTTCAACTGTTTCAACTGTTTTGAACTATTTTACCAGCAATTATTATTTTATTTATTGCTATACCTTCTTTACGATTATTATATTTATTAGACGAAATTAATCAACCATCAATTACACTAAAAAAGAATTGGTCATCAATGATATTGAAGTTATGAATATTCTGATTTTAATGATATTGAATTTGATTCTTATATAATTCCAACAAATGAATTATCAAATGACGGATTTCGTTTACTAGATGTAGATAATCGAATTGTTTTACCTATAAATTCTCAAATCCGAATTTTAGTAACAGCAGCATTCGTAATTCATTCATGAACAATCCCAGCTTTGGGCTAAAAGTTGATGGGACTCCTGGTCGATTAAATCAAACTAATTTTTTTTCAACCGATCTGGTTTATTTTATGGACAATGTTCAGAAATTTGTGGAGCAAATCATAGTTGTATACGTATTGTAATTGAAAGTATTCCTGTAAATTATTGTATTAAATGAATTTCTAGAAAAGTAAATTCTTCATTAGATGACTGAAAGCAAGTAATGGTGTTTTAAACCATTTTATAGTAAATTAGCAATTACTTCTAATGAAAAAATTAGTTAAACTCATAACATTAGTATGTCAAACTAAAATTATTAAAATTTTAATATTTTTTGATCCCACAAATAGCCCCAATTAGATAATTAATTTTATTTATTGTATTTTCTATTACATTTATTTTATTTTGTTCAATTAATTTTTATACCCGTACTCGAAGAGTAAAATGGTATATTGTATTTGTGGTAAAAGTGGATGTGTGTACCATAGAGAAAGGAATAATTTCCGACCATATAAAGTATATATATTCTTGATCAGCATCAAAAGCCGAGTCGATATATATGTCTGTCCGTCCGTCTGTCCGTCCGTCTTATTTGTCGCCCATTGCTCGGAGGCTATAAGAGCTAGAGAAACCAAATTTTTTTCACAGACTGATGTAATCTCTTCCTAGAAAAATGTTTAAAAATTTCGCCCCCGCCCACTTCCGCCCCCACAAAAAGGGCGCACATCTGTGGCGTCCACAATTTTAAAGATAAAAGAAATTAAAAAAATGCAGAATCATAGAGAAAGACCACCATATCTATCAGGGGCCCAACTCTGAATCGGATCGGATCATTAATATAGCCACAATAGAGAAAAACATACGAAAAAACTTCGCTCCCTCTCTTTCGCACTCACACAAAATCGAGTCAGACTGAGTACGGGTATAAAAGTAGAGTAGCGCTTACAGAGACCCGTACGTTCTTTCTCGTTATTCGTATATGCCATCTTCTCCTAAATCTAATGAATTAAAAAATATTAATTTAAATTCAATAAATTGAAAATGATAACAAATTTATTTTCTGTATTTGACCCATCAGCTATCTTTGGTTTATCTTTAAACTGATTAAGAACATTTTTAGGACTTTTAATAATTTCATCAATTTTATTACCTTCTCGATTTAATATTTTTTGAAATGCTATTTTAACAGTTCTTCACAAAAAGAATTTAAAACACTTTTAGGTCCTTTTAGGTCATAATGGATCTTCATTTATTTTTATTTCATTATTTTCTTTAATTTTATTTAATAATTTCATAGGGTTATTTCCTTATATTTTTAAAAGAACAAGACATTTAACTTTAACTCTTTCATTAGCTTTACCTCTATGATTATGGTTTTATACTATTCGGGTGAATTAACCACACACAACATATATTTGCTCATTTAGTTCCTCAAGGAACTCCAGCTATTTAACTACCATTCATGGTTTGTATTGAAACTATTAGAAATATTATTCGACCAGGAACCTTAGCTGTTCGATTAACTGCAAATATGATTGCAGGTCATTATTAACTCTATTAGGAAATACAGGCCCTTCTATATCATATTTATTAGTAACATTTTTATTAGTTGCTCAAATTGTTTTATTAGTTCTTGAATCAGCTGTAGCAATAATTCAATCGTATGTTTTTGCTGTTTTAAGAACTTTATACTCTAGAGAAGCAAATTAATTTTAATGTATACACATTCAAATCACCAATTTCATTTAGTTGACTATAGACCTTGACTTTAACAGGAGCAATTGGAGCTATAACAACTGTTTCAGGTTCAACTGTTTCAACTGTTTTGAACTATTTTACCAGCAATTATTATTTTATTTATTGCTATACCTTCTTTACGATTATTATATTTATTAGACGAAATTAATCAACCATCAATTACACTAAAAAGAATTGGTCATCAATGATATTGAAGTTATGAATATTCTGATTTTAATGATATTGAATTTGATTCTTATATAATTCCAACAAATGAATTATCAAATGACGGATTTCGTTTACTAGATGTAGATAATCGAATTGTTTTACCTATAAATTCTCAAATCCGAATTTTAGTAACAGCAGCATTCGTAATTCATTCATGAACAATCCCAGCTTTGGGCTAAAAGTTGATGGGACTCCTGGTCGATTAAATCAAACTAATTTTTTTTTCAACCGATCTGGTTTATTTTATGGACAATGTTCAGAAATTTGTGGAGCAAATCATAGTTGTATACGTATTGTAATTGAAAGTATTCCTGTAAATTATTGTATTAAATGAATTTCTAGAAAAGTAAATTCTTCATTAGATGACTGAAAGCAAGTAATGGTCTCTTAAACCATTTTATAGTAAATTAGCAATTACTTCTAATGAAAAAATTAGTTAAACTCATAACATTAGTATGATCCCACAAATAGCCCCAATTAGATAATTAATTTTATTTATTGTATTTTCTATTACATTTATTTTATTTTGTTCAATTAATTTTTATACCCGTACTCGAAGAGTAAAATGGTATATTGTATTTGTGGTAAAAGTGGATGTGTGTACCATAGAGAAGGAATAATTTCCGACCATATAAAGTATATATATTCTTGATCAGCATCAAAAGCCGAGTCGATATAGCCATGTCTGTCCGTCCGTCTGTCTGTCCGTCTGTCTGTCTGTCCGTCCGTCTTGTTTGTCGCCCATTGCTCGGAGGCTATAAGAGCTAGAGAAACCAAATTTTTTCACAGACTGATGTAATCTCTCACTCCTAGAAAAATGTTTAAAAATTTCGCCCCCCGCCCACTTCCGCCCCCACAAAGGGCGCACATCTGTGGCGTCCACAATTTTAAAGATAAAAGAAAACAAAAATGCAGAATCATAGAGAAAGACCATATCTATCAGGGGCCCAACTCTGAATCGGATCGGATCATTAATATAGCCACAATAGAGAAAAACATACCTTTTAAAAAAAACTTCGCTCCCTCTCTTTCGCACTCACACAAAATCGAGTCAGACTGAGTACGGGTATAAAAGTAGAGTAGCGCTTACAGAGACTCCGTACGTTCTTTTTCTCGTTATTCGTATATGCCATCTTCTCCTAAATCTAATGAATTAAAAATATTAATTTAAATTCAATAAATTGAAAATGATAACAAATTTATTTTCTGTATTTGACCCATCAGCTATCTTTGGTTTATCTTTAAACTGATTAAGAACATTTTTAGGACTTTTAATAATTTCATCAATTTTATTACCTTCTCGATTTAATATTTTTTGAAATGCTATTTTAACAGTTCTTCACAAAGAATTTAAAACACTTTTTTAGGTCCTTTAGGTCATAATGGATCTTCATTTATTTTTATTTCATTATTTTCTTTAATTTTATTTAATAATTTCATAGGGTTATTTCCTTATATTTTTAAAAAGAACAAGACATTTAACTTTAACTCTTTCATTAGCTTTACCTCTATGATTATGGTTTATACTATTCGGGTGAATTAACCACACACAACATATATTTGCTCATTTAGTTCCTCAAGGAACTCCAGCTATTTAACTACCATTCATGGTTTGTATTGAAACTATTAGAAATATTATTCGACCAGGAACCTTAGCTGTTCGATTAACTGCAAATATGATTGCAGGTCATTATTAACTCTATTAGGAAATACAGGCCCTTCTATATCATATTTATTAGTAACATTTTTATTAGTTGCTCAAATTGCTTTATTAGTTCTTGAATCAGCTGTATCAATAATTCAATCGTATGTTTTTGCTGTTTTAAGAACTTTATACTCTAGAGAAGCAAATTAATTTTAATGTATACACATTCAAATCACCAATTTCATTTAGTTGACTATAGACCTTGACTTTAACAGGAGCAATTGGAGCTATAACAACTGTTTCAGGTTCAACTGTTTCAACTGTTTTGAACTATTTTACCAGCAATTATTATTTTATTTATTGCTATACCTTCTTTACGATTATTATATTTATTAGACGAAATTAATCAACCATCAATTACACTAAAAAGAATTGGTCATCAATGATATTGAAGTTATGAATATTCTGATTTTAATGATATTGAATTTGATTCTTATATAATTCCAACAAATGAATTATCAAATGACGGATTTCGTTTACTAGATGTAGATAATCGAATTGTTTTTTACCTATAAATTCTCAAATCCGAATTTTAGTAACAGCAGCATTCGTAATTCATTTATGAACAATCCCAGCTTTGGGCTAAAAGTTGATGGGACTACTGGTCGATTAAATCAAAATAATTTTTTTTTCAACCGATCTAGTTTATTTTATGGACAATGTTCGGAAATTTGTGGAGCAAATCATAGTTGAATACGTATTGTAATTGAAAGTATTCCTGTAAATTATTGTATTAAATGAATTTCTAGAAAAGTAAATTCTTCATTAGATGACTGAAAGCAAGTAATGGTCTTTTAAACCATTTTATAGTAAATTAGCAATTACTTCTAATGAAAAAATTAGTTAAACTCATAACATTAGTATGTCAAACTAAAATTATTAAAATTTTAATATTTTTTGATCCCACAAATAGCCCCAATTAGATAATTAATTTTATTTATTGTATTTTCTATTACATTTATTTTATTTTGTTCAATTAATTTTTTTTATACCCGTACTCGAAGAGTAAAATGGTATATTGTATTTGTGGTAAAAGTGGATGTGTGTACCATAGAGAAGGAATAATTTCCGACCATATAAAGTATATATATTCTTGATCAGCATCAAAAGCCGAGTCGATATAGCCATGTCTGTCCGTGTCTGTCCTGTCTGTCCGTCCGTCTTGTTTGTCGCCCATTGCTCGGAGGCTATAAGAGCTAGAGAAACCAAATTTTTTCACAGACTGATGTAATCTCTCACTAATCTCTCATTCCTTTAGAAAAATGTTTAAAAATTTCGCCCCGCCCACTTCCGCCCCCACAAAGGGCGCACATCTGTGGCGTCCACAATTTTAAAGATAAAAAAAAACAAAAAATGCAGAATCATAGAGAAAGACCATATCTATCAGGGGCCCAACTCTGAATCGGATCGGATCATTAATATAGCCACAATAGAGAAAAACATACGAAAAAACTTCGCTCCCTCTCTTTCGCACTCACACAAAATCGAGTCAGACTGAGTACGGGTATAAAAGTAGAGTAGCGCTTACAGAGACTCCGTACGTTCTTTCTCGTTATTCGTATATGCCATCTTCTCCTAAATCTAATGAATTAAAAAATATTAATTTAAATTCAATAAATTGAAAATGATAACAAATTTATTTTCTGTATTTGACCCATCAGCTATCTTTTGGTTTATCTTTAAACTGATTAAGAACATTTTTAGGACTTTTAATAATTTCATCAATTTTATTACCTTCTCGATTTAATATTTTTGAAATGCTATTTTAACAGTTCTTCACAAAGAATTTAAAACACTTTTAGGTCCTTTAGGTCATAATGGATAATTTGGATCTTCATTTATTTTTATTTCATTATTTTCTTTTAATTTTATTTAATAATTTCATAGGGTTATTTCCTTATATTTTTAAAAGAACAAGACATTTAACTTTTAACTCTTTTCATTAGCTTTACCTCTATGATTATGGTTTATACTATTCGGGTGAATTAACCACACACAACATATATTTGCTCATTTAGTTCCTCAAGGAACTCCAGCTATTTAACTACCGTTCATGGTTTGTATTGAAACTATTAGAAATATTATTCGACCAGGAACCTTAGCTGTTCGATTAACTGCAAATATGATTGCAGGTCATTATTAACTCTATTAGGAAATACAGGCCCTTCTATATCATATTTATTAGTAACATTTTTATTAGTTGCTCAAATTGCTTTATTAGTTCTTGAATCAGCTGTATCAATAATTCAATCGTATGTTTTTTGCTGTTTTAAGAACTTTATACTCTAGAGAAGCAAATTAATTTTAATGTATACACATTCAAATCACCAATTTCATTTAGTTGACTATAGACCTTGACTTTAACAGGAGCAATTGGAGCTATAACAACTGTTTCAGGTTCAACTGTTTCAACTGTTTTGAACTATTTTACCAGCAATTATTATTTTATTTATTGCTATACCTTCTTTACGATTATTATATTTATTAGACGAAATTAATCAACCATCAATTACACTAAAAAAGAATTGGTCATCAATGATATTGAAGTTATGAATATTCTGATTTTAATGATATTGAATTTGATTCGTATATAATTACAACAAATGAATTATCAAAAGACGGATTTCGTTTACTAGATGTAGATAATCGAATTTGTTTACCTATAAATTCTCAAATCCGAATTTTAGTAACAGCAGCATTCGTAATTCATTCATGCACAATCCCAGCTTTGGGCTAAAAGTTGATGGGACTCCTGGTCGATTAAATCAAACTAATTTTTTTTTTTCAACCGATCTGGTTTATTTTATGGACAATGTTCAGAAATTTGTGGAGCAAATCATAGTTGTATACGTATTGTAATTGAAAGTATTCCTGTAAATTATTGTATTAAATGAATTTCTAGAAAAGTAAATTCTTCATTAGATGACTGAAAGCAAGTAATGGTGTTTTAAACCATTTTATAGTAAATTAGCAATTACTTCTAATGAAAAAATTAGTTAAACTCATAACATTAGTATGTCAAACTAAAATTATTAAAATTTTAATATTTTTTGATCCCACAAATAGCCCCAATTAGATAATTAATTTTATTTATTGTATTTTCTATTACATTTATTTTATTTTGTTCAATTAATTTTTATACCCGTACTCGAAGAGTAAAATGGTATATTGTATTTGTGGTAAAAGTGGATGTGTGTACCATAGAGAAGGAATAATTTCCGACCATATAAAGTATATATATTCTTGATCAGCATCAAAAGCCGAGTCGATATAGTCCATGTCTGTCTGTCCGTCCGTCTGTCCGTCCGTCTTGTTTGTCGCCCATTGCTCGGAGGCTATAAGAGCTAGAGAAACCAAATTTTTTCACAGACTGATGTAATCTCTCACTCCTAGAAAAATGTTTAAAAATTTCGCCCCGCCCACTTCCGCCCCCACAAAGGGCGCACATCTGTGGCGTCCACAATTTTAAAGATAAAAAAAAAAAAAAAATGCAGAATCATAGAGAAAGACCATATCTATCAGGGGGCCCAACTCTGAATCGGATCGGATCATTAATATAGCCACAATAGAGAAAAAAAAAAAAAAAAACTTCGCTCCCTCTCTTTCGCACTCACACAAAATCGAGTCAGACTGAGTACGGGTATAAAAAGTAGAGTAGCGCTTACAGAGACTCCGTACGTTCTTTCTCGTTATTCGTATATGCCATCTTCTCCTAAATCTAATGAATTAAAAAATATTAATTTAAATTCAATAAATTGAAAATGATAACAAAATTTATTTTCTGTATTTGACCCATCAGCTATCTTTGGTTTATCTTTTAAACTGATTAAGAACATTTTTAGGACTTTTTAATAATTTCATCAATTTTATTACCTTCTCGATTTAATATTTTTTTGAAATGCTATTTTAACAGTTCTTCACAAAGAATTTAAAAACACTTTTAGGTCCTTTAGGTCATAATGGATCTTCATTTATTTTTTTATTTCATTATTTTCTTTAATTTTATTTAATAATTTCATAGGGTTATTTCCTTATATTTTTAAAAGAACAAGACATTTAACTTTAACTCTTTCATTAGCTTTTACCTCTATGATTATGGTTTATACTATTCGGGTGAATTAACCACACACAACATATATTTGCTCATTTAGTTCCTCAAGGAACTCCAGCTATTTAACTACCGTTCATGGTTTGTATTGAAACTATTAGAAATATTATTCGACCAGGAACCTTAGCTGTTCGATTAACTGCAAATATGATTGCAGGTCATTATTAACTCTATTATTAGGAAATACAGGCCCTTCTATATCATATTTATTAGTAACATTTTTATTAGTTGCTCAAATTGCTTTATTAGTTCTTGAATCAGCTGTAGCAATAATTCAATCGTATGTTTTTGCTGTTTTAAGAACTTTATACTCTAGAGAAGCAAATTAATTTTAATGTATACACATTCAAATCACCAATTTCATTTAGTTGACTATAGACCTTGACTTTAACAGGAGCAATTGGAGCTATAACAACTGTTTCAGGTTCAACTGTTTCAACTGTTTTGAACTATTTTACCAGCAATTATTATTTTATTTATTGCTATACCTTCTTTACGATTATTATATTTATTAGACGAAATTAATCAACCATCAATTACACTAAAAAGAATTGGTCATCAATGATATTGAAGTTATGAATATTCTGATTTTAATGATATTGAATTTGATTCTTATATAATTCCAACAAATGAATTATCAAATGACGGATTTCGTTTACTAGATGTAGATAATCGAATTGTTTTACCTATAAATTCTCAAATCCGAATTTTAGTAACAGCAGCATTCGTAATTCATTCATGAACAATCCCAGCTTTGGGCTAAAAGTTGATGGGACTCCTGGTCGATTAAATCAAACTAATTTTTTTTTCAACCGATCTGGTTTATTTTATGGACAATGTTCAGAAATTTGTGGAGCAAATCATAGTTGTATACGTATTGTAATTGAAAGTATTCCTGTAAATTATTGTATTAAATGAATTTCTAGAAAAGTAAATTCTTCATTAGATGACTGAAAGCAAGTAATGGTCTCTTAAACCATTTTATAGTAAATTAGCAATTACTTCTAATGAAAAAATTAGTTAAACTCATAACATTAGTATGTCAAACTAAAATTATTAAAATTTTAATATTTTTTGATCCCACAAATAGCCCCAATTAGATAATTAATTATATTTATTGTATTTTCTATTACATTTATTTTATTTTGTTCAATTAATTTTTATACCCGTACTCGAAGAGTAAAATGGTATATTGTATTTGTGGTAAAAGTTTCCGACCATATAAAGTATATATATTCTTGATCAGCATCAAAAGCCGAGTCGATATAGCCATGTCTGTCCGTCTGTCTGTGTCTGTCCGTCCGTCTTATTTGTCGCCCATTGCTCGGAGGCTATAAGAGCTAGAGAAACCAAAATTTTTTTTTTCACAGACTGATGTAATCTCTCACTCCTAGAAAAATGTTTAAAAATTTTTTTTTACTTCCGCCCCCACAAAGGGCGCACATCTGTGGCGTCCACAATTTTAAAGATAAAAGAAAAAAACAAAAATGCAGAATCATAGAAAAGACCATATCTATCAGGGGCCCAACTCTGAATCGGATCGGATCATTAATATAGCCACAATAGAGAAAAACATACGAAAAAAACTTTCGCTCCCTCTCTTTCGCACTCACACAAAATCGAGTCAGACTGAGTACGGGTATAAAAGTAGAGTAGCGATTACAGAGACTCCGTACGTTCTTTTCTCGTTATTCGTATATGCCATCTTCTCCTAAATCTAATGAATTAAAAATATTAATTTAAATTCAATAAATTGAAAATGATAACAAATTTATTTTCTGTATTTGACCCATCAGCTATCTTTGGTTTATCTTTAAACTGATTAAGAACATTTTTAGGACTTTTTTAATAATTTCATCAATTTTATTACCTTCTCGATTTAATATTTTTGAAATGCTATTTTAACAGTTCTTCACAAAAGAATTTAAAACACTTTTAGGTCCTTTAGGTCATAAATGGATTTCATTTTTTTTATTTCATTATTTTCTTTTAATTTTATTTAATAATTTCATAGGGTTATTTCCTTATATTTTTAAAAGAACAAGACATTTAACTTTAACTCTTTCATTAGCTTTTACCCTCTATGATTATGGTTTTTATACTATTCGGGTGAATTAACCACACACAACATATATTTGCTCATTTAGTTCCTCAAGGAACTCCAGCTATTTAACTACCATTCATGGTTTGTATTGAAACTATTAGAAATATTATTCGACCAGGAACCTTAGCTGTTCGATTAACTGCAAATATGATTGCAGGTCATTATTAACTCTATTAGGAAATACAGGCCCTTCTATATCATATTTATTAGTAACATTTTTATTAGTTGCTCAAATTGTTTTATTAGTTCTTGAATCAGCTGTATCAATAATTCAATCGTATGTTTTTGCTGTTTTAAGAACTTTATACTCTAGAGAAGCAAATTAATTTTAATGTATACACATTCAAATCACCAATTTCATTTAGTTGACTATAGACCTTGACTTTAACAGGAGCAATTGGAGCTATAACAACTGTTTCAGGTTCAACTGTTTCAACTGTTTTGAACTATTTTACCAGCAATTATTATTTTATTTATTGCTATACCTTCTTTACGATTATTATATTTATTAGACGAAATTAATCAACCATCAATTACACTAAAAAGAATTGGTCATCAATGATATTGAAGTTATGAATATTCTGATTTTAATGATATTGAATTTGATTCTTATATAATTCCAACAAATGAATTATCAAATGACGGATTTCGTTTACTAGATGTAGATAATCGAATTGTTTTACCTATAAATTCTCAAATCCGAATTTTAGTAACAGCAGCATTCGTAATTCATTCATGAACAATCCCAGCTTTGGGCTAAAAGTTGATGGGACTCCTGGTCGATTAAATCAAACTAATTTTTTTTTTCAACCGATCTGGTTTATTTTATGGACAATGTTCAGAAATTTGTGGAGCAAATCATAGTTGTATACGTATTGTAATTGAAAGTATTCCTGTAAATTATTGTATTAAATGAATTTCTAGAAAAGTAAATTCTTCATTAGATGACTGAAAGCAAGTAATAATGGTCTTTTAAACCATTTTATAGTAAATTAGCAATTACTTCTAATGAAAAAAAATTAGTTAAACTCATAACATTAGTATGTCAAACTAAAATTATTAAAATTTTAATATTTTTGATCCCACAAATAGCCCCAATTAGATAATTAATTTTAATTTTATTTATTTGTATTTACTATTTTATTTTTTATTTTGTTCAATTAATTTTTATACCCGTACTCGAAGAGTAAAATGGTATATTGTATTTGTGGTAAAAGTGGATGTGTGTACCATAGAGAAGGAATAATTTCCGACCATATAAAGAATCTTGATACAAAAAAGCCGAGTCGATATATTCTTGATATCAAAAGTCCGTATGTCTGTCTGTCTGTCCGTCCGTCTGTTGTTTGTCGCCCATTGCTCGGAGGCTATAAGAGCTAGCTAGAGAAACCAAATTTTTTTCACAGACTGATGTAATCTCTCACTCCTAGAAAAATGTTTAAAAATTTCGCCCCGCCCACTTCCGCCCCACAAAGGGCGCACATCTGTGGCGTCCACAATTTTAAAGATAAAAGAAAACAAAAATGCAGAATCATAGAGAAAGACCATATCTATCAGGGGCCCAACTCTGAATCGGATCGGATCATTAATATAGCCACAATAGAGAAAAACATACGAAAAAACTTCGCTCCCTCTCTTTCGCACTCACACAAAATCGAGTCAGACTGAGTACGGGTATAAAAGTAGAGTAGCGCTTACAGAGACTCCGTACGTTTTTCTCGTTATTCGTATATGCCATCTTCTCCTAAATCTAATGAATTAAAAATATTAATTTAAATTCAATAAATTGAAAATGATAACAAATTTATTTTCTGTATTTGACCCATCAGCTATCTTTTGGTTTATCTTTAAACTGATTAAGAACATTTTTAGGAGGACTTTTAATAATTTCATCAATTTTATTACCTTCTCGATTTAATATTTTTGAAATGCTATTTTAACAGTTCTTCACAAAAGAATTTAAAACACTTTTAGGTCCTTTAGGTCATAATGGATCTTCATTTTATTTTTATTTCATTATTTTCTTTAATTTTATTTAATAATTTCATAGGGTTATTTCCTTATATTTTTAAAAGAACAAGACATTTAACTTTAACTCTTTCATTAGCTTTACCTCTATGATTATGGTTTATACTATTCGGGTGAATTAACCACACACAACATATATTTGCTCATTTAGTTCCTCAAGGAACTCCAGCTATTTAACTACCGTTCATGGTTTGTATTGAAACTATTAGAAATATTATTCGACCAGGAACCTTAGCTGTTCGATTAACTGCAAATATGATTGCAGGTCATTATTAACTCTATTAGGAAATACAGGCCCTTCTATATCATATTTATTAGTAACATTTTTATTAGTTGCTCAAATTAATTTTTATTAGTTCTTGAATCAGCTGTAGCAATAATTCAATCGTATGTTTTTGCTGTTTTAAGAACTTTATACTCTAGAGAAGCAAATTAATTTTAATGTATACACATTCAAATCACCAATTTCATTTAGTTGACTATAGACCTTGACTTTAACAGGAGCAATTGGAGCTATAACAACTGTTTCAGGTTCAACTGTTTCAACTGTTTTGAACTATTTTACCAGCAATTATTATTTTATTTATTGCTATACCTTCTTTACGATTATTATATTTATTAGACGAAATTAATCAACCATCAATTACACTAAAAAGAATTGGTCATCAATGATATTGAAGTTATGAATATTCTGATTTTAATGATATTGAATTTGATTCTTATATAATTCCAACAAATGAATTATCAAATGACGGATTTCGTTTACTAGATGTAGATAATCGAATTGTTTTACCTATAAATTCTCAAATCCGAATTTTAGTAACAGCAGCATTCGTATTCATTCATGAACAATCCCAGCTTTGGGCTAAAAGTTGATGGGACTCCTGGTCGATTAAATCAAACTAATTTTTTTTCAACCGATCTGGTTTATTTTATGGACAATGTTCAGAAATTTGTGGAGCAAATCATAGTTGTATACGTATTGTAATTGAAAGTATTCCTGTAAATTATTGTATTAAATGAATTTCTAGAAAAGTAAATTCTTCATTAGATGACTGAAAGCAAGTAATGGTCTCTTAAACCATTTTATAGTAAATTAGCAATTACTTCTAATGAAAAAATTAGTTAAACTCATAACATTAGTATGTCAAACTAAAATTATTAAAATTTTAATATTTTTTGATCCCACAAATAGCCCCAATTAGATAATTAATTTTATTTATTGTATTTTCTATTACATTTATTTTATTTTGTTCAATTAATTTTTATACCCGTACTCGAAGAGTAAAATGGTATATTGTATTTGTGGTAAAAGTGGATGTGTGTACCATAGAGAAGGAATAATTTCCGAGTATATATATTCTTGATCAGCATCCGATATATCTGTCCGTCCGTCTGTCTGTCCGTCTGTCTGTCTGTCTGTCCGTCCGTCTTGTTTGTCGCCCATTGCTCGGAGGCTATAAGAGCTAGAGAAACCAAATTTTTTTCACAGACTGATGTAATCTCTCACTCCTAGAAAAATGTTTTCCGCCCCGCCCACTTCCGCCCCCACAAAGGGCGCACATCTGTGGCGTCCACAATTTTAAAGATAAAAAAGAAAACAAAAATGCAGAATCATAGAGAAAGACCATATCTATCAGGGGCCCAACTCTGAATCGGATCGGATCATTAATATAGCCACAATAGAGAAAAACATACGAAAAAACTTCGCTCCCTCTCTTTCGCACTCACACAAAATCGAGTCAGACTGAGTACGGGTATAAAAGTAGAGTAGCGATTACAGAGACTCCGTACGTTCTTTCTCGTTATTCGTATATGCCATCTTCTCCTAAATCTAATGAATTAAAAAATATTAATTTAAATTCAATAAATTGAAAATGATAACAAATTTATTTTCTGTATTTGACCCATCAGCTATCTTTGGTTTATCTTTAAACTGATTAAGAACATTTTTAGGACTTTTAATAATTTCATCAATTTTATTACCTTCTCGATTTAATATTTTTGAAATGCTATTTTAACAGTTCTTCACAAAGAATTTAAAACACTTTTAGGTCCTTTAGGTCATAATGGATATTCATTTATTTTTATTTCATTATTTTTCTTTTAATTTTATTTAATAATTTCATAGGGTTATTTCCTTATATTTTAAAAAAAGAACAAGACATTTAACTTTTAACTCTTTCATTAGCTTTACCTCTATGATTATGGTTTATACTATTCGGGTGAATTAACCACACACAACATATATTTGCTCATTTAGTTCCTCAAGGAACTCCAGCTATTTAACTACCGTTCATGGTTTGTATTGAAACTATTAGAAATATTATTCGACCAGGAACCTTAGCTGTTCGATTAACTGCAAATATGATTGCAGGTCATTATTAACTCTATTAGGAAATACAGGCCCTTCTATATCATATTTATTAGTAACATTTTTATTAGTTGCTCAAATTGCTTTATTAGTTCTTGAATCAGCTGTAGCAATAATTCAATCGTATGTTTTTGCTGTTTTAAGAACTTTTATACTCTAGAGAAGCAAATTAATTTTAATGTATACACATTCAAATCACCAATTTCATTTAGTTGACTATAGACCTTGACTTTAACAGGAGCAATTGGAGCTATAACAACTGTTTCAGGTTCAACTGTTTCAACTGTTTTGAACTATTTTACCAGCAATTATTATTTTATTTATTGCTATACCTTCTTTACGATTATTATATTTATTAGACGAAATTAATCAACCATCAATTACACTAAAAAGAATTGGTCATCAATGATATTGAAGTTATGAATATTCTTTTAATTTGATTTTAATGATATTGAATTTGATTCTTATATAATTCCAACAAATGAATTATCAAATGACGGATTTCGTTTACTAGATGTAGATAATCGAATTGTTTTACCTATAAATTCTCAAATCCGAATTTTAGTAACAGCAGCATTCGTAATTCATTCATGAACAATCCCAGCTTTGGGCTAAAAGTTGATGGGACTCCTGGTCGATTAAATCAAACTAATTTTTTTTTCAACCGATCTGGTTTATTTTATGGACAATGTTCAGAAATTTGTGGAGCAAATCATAGTTGTATACGTATTGTAATTGAAAGTATTCCTGTAAATTATTGTATTAAATGAATTTCTAGAAAAGTAAATTCTTCATTAGATGACTGAAAGCAAGTAATGGTGTTTTAAACCATTTTATAGTAAATTAGCAATTACTTCTAATGAAAAAATTAGTTAAACTCATAACATTAGTATGTCAAACTAAAATTATTAAAATTTTAATATTTTTTGATCCCACAAATAGCCCCAATTAGATAATTAATTTTATTTATTGTATTTTCTATTACATTTATTTTTATTTTGTTCAATTAATTTTTATACCCGTACTCGAAGAGTAAAATGGTATATTGTATTTGTGGTAAAAAGTGGATGTGTGTACCATAGAGAAGGAATAATTTCCGACCATATAAAGTATATATATTCTTGATCAGCATCAAAAGCCGAGTCGATATAGCCATGAGTCGTCTGTCTGTCTGTCTGTCTGTCCGTCCGTCTTGTTTGTCGCCCATTGCTCGCAGGCTTTAAGAGCTAGAGAAACCAATTTTTTTTCACAGACTGATGTAATCTCTCACTCCTAGAAAAATGTTTAAAAATTTCGCCCCGCCCACTTCCGCCCCCACAAAGGGCGCACATCTGTGGCGTCCACAATTTTAAAGATAAAAAGAAAACAAAAAAATGCAGAATCATAGAGAAAGACCATATCTATCAGGGGCCCAACTCTGAATCGGATCGGATCATTAATATAGCCACAATAGAGAAAAACATACGAAAAAACTTCGCTCCCTCTCTTTCGCACTCACACAAAATCGAGTCAGACTGAGTACGGGTATAAAAGTAGAGTAGCGATTACAGAGACTCCGTACGTTCTTTCTCGTTATTCGTATATGCCATCTTCTCCTAAATCTAATGAATTAAAAAATATTAATTTAAATTCAATAAATTGAAAATGATAACAAATTTATTTTCTGTATTTGACCCATCAGCTATCTTTGGTTTATCTTTTAAACTGATTAAGAACATTTTTAGGACTTTTAATAATTTCATCAATTTTATTACCTTCTCGATTTAATATTTTTGAAATGCTATTTTAACAGTTCTTCACAAAGAATTTAAAACACTTTTAGGTCCTTTTAGGTCATAATGGATCTTCATTTTATTTTTATTTCATTATTTTTTTTTTTAATTTTATTTAATAATTTCATAGGGTTATTTCCTTATATTTTTAAAAGAACAAAGACATTTAACTTTAACTCTTTCATTAGCTTTACCTCTATGATTATGGTTTATACTATTCGGGTGAATTAACCACACACAACATATATTTGCTCATTTAGTTCCTCAAGGAACTCCAGCTATTTAACTACCGTTCATGGTTTGTATTGAAACTATTAGAAATATTATTCGACCAGGAACCTTAGCTGTTCGATTAACTGCAAATATGATTGCAGGTCATTATTAACTCTATTAGGAAATACAGGCCCTTCTATATCATATTTATTAGTAACATTTTTATTAGTTGCTCAAATTGCTTTTATTAGTTCTTGAATCAGCTGTAGCAATAATTCAATCGTATGTTTTTGCTGTTTTAAGAACTTTATACTCTAGAGAAGCAAATTAATTTTAATGTATACACATTCAAATCACCAAATTTCATTTAGTTGACTATAGACCTTGACTTTAACAGGAGCAATTGGAGCTATAACAACTGTTTCAGGTTCAACTGTTTCAACTGTTTTGAACTATTTTACCAGCAATTATTATTTTATTTATTGCTATACCTTCTTTACGATTATTATATTTATTAGACGAAATTAATCAACCATCAATTACACTAAAAAAGAATTGGTCATCAATGATATTGAAGTTATGAATATTCTGATTTTAATGATATTGAATTTGATTCTTATATAATTCCAACAAATGAATTATCAAATGACGGATTTCGTTTACTAGATGTAGATAATCGAATTGTTTTACCTATAAATTCTCAAATCCGAATTTTAGTAACAGCAGCATACGTAATTCATTCATGAACAATCCCAGCTTTGGGCTAAAAGTTGATGGGACTCCTGGTCGATTAAATCAAACTAATTTTTTTTTCAACCGATCTGGATTATTTTTTGGACAATGTTCAGAAATTTGTGGAGCAAATCATAGTTGTATACGTATTGTAATTGAAAGTATTCCTGTAAATTATTATTAAATGAATTTCTAGAAAAGTAAATTCTTCATTAGATGACTGAAAGCAAGTAATGGTCTTAAACTTAAACCATTTTATAGTAAATTAGCAATTACTTTAATGAAAAAATTTAAACTCATAAAATTAGTATGTCAAACTAAAATTATTAAAATTTTTAATATTTTTTGATCCACAAATAGCCCCAATTAGATAATTAATTTTATTTATTGTATTTTCTAAACATTTATTTTATTTTGTTCAATTATTTTTATACCCGTACTCGAAAGAAAAAATGGTATATTTATTTGTGGTAACATGGATGTATGTACCAAACTAAAATTTATTAAAATTTTATATATTTTTGATCAGCATCAAAAGCCGAGTCGATATTATGTTCGTCCGTCCGTCTGTATCCGTTTGTCTGTGTCTGTCTTTCCGTCTTGTTTGTCGCCCATTTCGGAGGCTATAAGAGCTAGAGAAACCAAATTTTTCACAGACTGATGTAATCTCTCACTCCTAGAAAAATGTTTAAAAATTTCGCCCCGCCCACTTCCGCCCCCACAAAGGGCGCACATCTGTGGCGTCCACAATTTTAAAGATAAAAGAAAACAAAAAATGCAGAATCATAGAGAAAGACCATATCTATCAGGGGCCCAACTCTGAATCGGATCGGATCATTAATATAGCCACAATAGAGAAAAACATACGAAAAAACTTCGCTCCCTCTCTTTCGCACTCACACAAAATCGAGTCAGACTGAGTACGGGTATAAAAAAGTAGAGTAGCGATTACAGAGACTCCGTACGTTCTTTCTCGTTATTCGTATATGCCATCTTCTCCTAAATCTAATGAATTAAAAAAATATTAATTTAAATTCAATAAATTGAAAATGATAACAAATTTATTTTCTGTATTTGACCCATCAGCTATCTTTTGGTTTATCTTTTAAACTGATTAAGAACATTTTTAGGACTTTTAATAATTTCATCAATTTTATTACCTTCTCGATTTAATATTTTTTGAAATGCTATTTTAACAGTTCTTCACAAAGAATTTAAAACACTTTTAGGTCCTTTTTAGGTCATAATGGATCTTTCATTTATTTTTATTTCATTTTTTTTCTTTAATTTTATTTAATAATTTCATAGGGTTATTTCCTTATATTTTTAAAAGAACAAGACATTTAACTTTAACTCTTTCATTAGCTTTACCTCTATGATTATGGTTTATACTATTCGGGTGAATTAACCACACACAACATATATTTGCTCATTTAGTTCCTCAAGGAACTCCAGCTATTTAACTACCGTTCATGGTTTGTATTGAAACTATTAGAAATATTATTCGACCAGGAACCTTAGCTGTTCGATTAACTGCAAATATGATTGCAGGTCATTATTAACTCTATTAGGAAATACAGGCCCTTCTATATCATATTTATTAGTAACATTTTTATTAGTTGCTCAAATTGCTTTTTATTAGTTCTTGAATCAGCTGTAGCAATAATTCAATCGTATGTTTTTGCTGTTTTAAGAACTTTTTATACTCTAGAGAAGCAAATTAATTTTAATGTATACACATTCAAATCACCAATTTCATTTAGTTGACTATAGACCTTGACTTTAACAGGAGCAATTGGAGCTATAACAACTGTTTCAGGTTCAACTGTTTCAACTGTTTTGAACTATTTTACCAGCAATTATTATTTTATTTATTGCTATACCTTCTTTACGATTATTATATTTATTAGACGAAATTAATCAACCATCAATTTTAAAAAAAAGAATTGGTCATCAATGATATTGAAGTTATGAATATTCTGATTTTAATGATATTGAATTTGATTCTTATATAATTCCAACAAATGAATTATCAAATGACGGATTTCGCAGATTTAGATGTAGATAATCGAATTGTTTTACCTTTAAATTCTCAAATCCGAATTTTAGTAACAGCAGCATACGTAATTCATTCATGAACAATCCCAGCTTTGGGCTAAAAGTTGATGGGACTCCTGGTCGATTAAAAAACTAATTTTTTTTTTCAACCGATCTGGTTTATTTTATGGACAATGTTCAGAAATTTTTGGAGCAAATCATAGTTGAATACGTATTGTAATTGAAAGTATTCCTGTAAATTATTGTATTAAATGAATTTCTAGAAAAAGTAAATTCTTCATTAGATGACTGAACTAGTAAAGCATTTTAATGGTCTATTAAAAACCATTTTATTTAAATTAGCAATTACTTTAATGAAAAAATTAGTTAAACTCATTTTTAAATTAGTATTTCAAACTAAAAAATTATTAAAATTTTAATATTTTTTGATCCCACAAAAAATAGACAATTAGATAATTAATTTTATTTATTGTATTTTCTATTACATTTATTTTATTTTGTTCAATTAATTTTTAACCCGTACTCGAACATAAATTTGCTCATTTTGGTAAAAGTGGATTGTCAAAAGGAAGAGAAGAATAATTAACGACCATTAATGTTATATATATTATTGAAATCAGCATTAAAAATATTATTCGACCAGGAACCTTCTGTCTTCTGATTAACTGTCAAATATTTGTCCGGTCATTATTAACTCTATTAGGAAATACAGGCCCTTTATATCATTTTATTAGTAACATTTTTATTAGTTGCTCAAAAAAACTATTTTTTATTAGTTCTTGAATCAGCTGTATCAATAATTCAATCGTATGTTTTTGCTGTTTTAAGAATTTTATACTCTAAAAAAGCAAATTAATTTTAATGTATACACATTCAAATCACCAATTTCATTTAAGTTGACTATAGACCTTGACTTTAACTAGGAGCAATTGGAGCTATAACAACTGTTTCAGGTTCAACTGTTTCAACTGTTTTGAACTATTTTACCAGCAATTATTATTTTATTTATTGCTATACCTTCTTTACGATTATTATATTTATTAGACGAAATTAATCAACCATCAATTACACTAAAAAGAATTGGTCATCAATGATATTGAAGTTATGAATATTCTGATTTTAATGATATTGAATTTGATTCTTATATAATTCCAACAAATGAATTATCAAATGACGGATTTCGTTTACTAGATGTAGATAATCGAATTGTTTTACCTATAAATTCTCAAATCCGAATTTTAGTAACAGCAGCATTCAATTCATTCATGAACAATCCCAGCTTTGGGCTAAAAGTTGATGGGACTCCTGGTCGATTAAATCAAACTAATTTTTTTTTCAACCGATCTGGTTTATTTTATGGACAATGTTCAGAAATTTGTGGAGCAAATCATAGTTGTATACGTATTGTAATTGAAAGTATTCCTGTAAATTATTGTATTAAATGAATTTCTAGAAAAGTAAATTCTTCATTAGATGACTGAAAGCAAGTAATGGTCTTTAAACCATTTTATAGTAAATTAGCAATTACTTCTAATGAAAAAATTAGTTAAACTCATAACATTAGTATGTCAAACTAAAATTATTAAAATTTTAATATTTTTTGATCCCACAAATAGCCCCAATTAGATAATTAATTTTATTTATTGTATTTTCTATTACATTTATTTTATTTTGTTCAATTGAATTTTTTTTTATACCCGTACTCGAAGAGTAAAATGGTATATTGTATTTGTGGTAAAAGTGGATGTGTGTACCATAGAGAAGGAATAATTTCCGACCATATAAAAGTATATATATTCTTGATCAGCATCAAAAGCCGAGTCGATATAGTCTGTCCGATTGTCCGTCTGTCTGTGTCTGTCTGTCTGTCCGTCCGTCTTGTTTGTCGCCCATTGCTCGGAGGCTATAAGAGCTAGAGAAACCTTTTTTTCACAGACTGATGTAATCTCTCACTCCTAGAAAAAAATGTTTAAAAATTTCGCCCCGCCCACTTCCGCCCCCACAAAGGGCGCACATCTGTGGCGTCCACAATTTTAAAGATAAAAAAAAAAAAAAAATGCAGAATCATAGAGAAAGACCATATCTATCAGGGGCCCAACTCTGAATCGGATCGGATCATTAATATAGCCACAATAGAGAAAAAACATACGAAAAAAAACTTCGCTCCCTCTCTTTCGCACTCACACAAAATCGAGTCAGACTGAGTACGGGTATAAAAGTAGAGTAGCGCTTACAGAGACTCCGTACGTTCTTTCTCGTTAATTCGTATATGCCATCTTCTCCTAAATCTAATGAATAAAAAAAATATTAATTTAAATTCAATAAATTGAAAATGATAACAAATTTATTTTCTGTATTTGACCCATCAGCTATCTTTGGTTTATCTTTAAACTGATTAAGAACATTTTTAGGACTTTTAATAATTTCATCAATTTTATTACCTTCTCGATTTAATATTTTTGAAATGCTATTTTAACAGTTCTTCACAAAAGAATTTAAAACACTTTTAGGTCCTTTTAGGTCATAATGGATCTTCATTTATTTTTATTTCATTATTTTTTTTTATTTTTATTTAATAATTTCATAGGGTTTTTTCTTTATATTTTTAAAAGAACAACACATTTAACTTTAACTCTTCATTAGCTTTACCTCTATGATTATGGTTTATACTATTCGGGTGAATTAACCACACACAACATATATTTGCTCATTTAGTTCCTCAAGGAACTCCAGCTATTTAACTACCGTTCATGGTTTGTATTGAAACTATTAGAAATATTATTCGACCAGGAACCTTAGCTGTTCGATTAACTGCAAATATGATTGCAGGTCATTATTAACTCTATTAGGAAATACAGGCCCTTCTATATCATATTTATTAGTAACATTTTTATTAGTTGCTCAAATTGCTTTATTAGTTCTTGAATCAGCTGTATCAATAATTCAATCGTATGTTTTTGCTGTTTTAAGAACTTTATACTCTAGAGAAGCAAATTAATTTTAATGTATACACATTCAAATCACCAATTTCATTTAGTTGACTATAGACCTTGACTTTAACAGGAGCAATTGGAGCTATAACAACTGTTTCAGGTTCAACTGTTTCAACTGTTTTGAACTATTTTACCAGCAATTATTATTTTATTTATTGCTATACCTTCTTTACGATTATTATATTTATTAGACGAAATTAATCAACCATCAATTACACTAAAAAGAATTGGTCATCAATGATATTGAAGTTATGAATATTCTGATTTTAATGATATTGAATTTGATCTTATATAATTCCAACAAATGAATTATCAAATGACGGATTTCTTTTACTAGATGTAGATAATCGAATTGTTTTACCTTTAAATTCTCAAATCCGAATTTTAGTAACAGCAGCATACGTAATTCATTCATGAACAATCCCAGCTTTGGGCTAAAAGTTGATGGGACTCCTGGTCGATTAAATCAAACTAATTTTTTTTTCAACCGATCTGGTTTATTTTATGGACAATGTTCAGAAATTTGTGGAGCAAATCATAGTTGTATACGTATTGTAATTGAAAGTATTCCTGTAAATTATTGTATTAAATGAATTTCTAGAAAAGTAAATTCTTCATTAGATGACTGAAAGCAAGTAATGGTGTTTTAAACCATTTTATAGTAAATTAGCAATTACTTCTAATGAAAAATTAGTTAAACTCATAAAATTAGTATGTCAAACTAAAATTATTAAAATTTTAATATTTTTTGATCCTACAAATAGCCCCAATTAGATAATTAATTTTATTTATTGTATTTTCTATTACATTTATTTTAT
>CM019044.1:31420360-31442676 GCA_009664405.1 Drosophila bifasciata
CAAATTAATTTTAATATACACATTCAAATCACCAATTTCATTTAGTTGCCTATAGACCTTGACTTTAACAGGAGCAATTGGAGCTATAACAACTGTTTCGGGTTCAACTGTTTCAACTGTTTTGAACTATTTTACCAGCAATTATTATTTTATTTATTGCTATACCTTCTTTACGATTATTATATTTATTAGACGAAATTAATCAACCATCAATTACACTAAAAAATTGGTCATCAATGATATTGAAGTTATGAATATTCTGATTTTAATGATGTTAATTTGATTCTTATAAAAATTAACAAATGAATTTATCAAACGGATTTTCGTTTTACTAGATGTAGATAATCGAATTGTTTTACCTATAAATTCTCAAATCCGAATTTTAGTAACAGCAGCATTCGTAATTCATTCATGAACAATCCCAGCTTTGGGCTAAAAGTTGATGGGACTCCTGGTCGATTAAATCAAACTAATTTTTTTCAACCGATCTGGATTATTTTTATGGACAATGTTCAGAAATTTGTGGAGCAAATCATAGTTGTATACGTATTGTAATTGAAAGTATTCCTGTAAATTATTGTATTAAATGAATTTCTAGAAAAGTAAATTCTTCATTAGATGACTGAAAGCAAGTAATGGTGTTTTAAACCATTTTATAGTAAATTAGCAATTACTTCTAATGAAAAAATTAGTTAAACTCATAACATTAGTATGTCAAACTAAAATTATTAAAATTTTAATATTTTTTTGATCCCACAAATAGCCCCAATTAGATAATTAATTTTATTTATTGTATTTTCTATTACATTTATTTTATTTTGTTCAATTAATTTTTTTATATACGCGTACTCGAAGAGTAAAATGGTATATTGTATTTGTGGTAAAAGTGGATGTGTGTACCATAGAGAAAGGAATAATTTCCGACCATATAAAGTATATATATTCTTGATCAGCATCAAAAGCCGAGTCGATATAGCCATGTCTGTCCGTCCGTCTGTCTGTCCGTCGTCTTGTTTTGTCTGTCTGACATACAAGACCAAATTTTTCACAGACTTTCATTATCTTTAGAAAAATGTTTAAATTTCGCCCTATTCCGTGAATTAATCCACACACAACATATATTTGCTCATTTAGTTCCTCAAGGAACTCCAAAATATTTAACCCAATTCAATCGGATCGGATACTGAAATATTAGAAACATTATTCGACCATCGAAAAACATACGAAAAATTTTCAGGAAATTCGCACTCACAGGAAATGACTAGGACTGCATATTTATGGTAGCGCTTCTTTAAACTGACAATCAATCGTATGTTTTTTCTGTTTTAAGAACTTTTTTAATTTAACAAATTAATTTTTAATGTATACACATTCAAATCAAATTTATTTAGTTACTTCTTGATTTAACTATAAAAGGATTAATTTAAATTTTTAACAGTTCTTTTCAAACTTTAAAAACTTTTTTCTTTTTTTACCTTTAATTATATTTTTAATATAGCTATCTTCTTCACGATTTTATATTTTTAGACGAACTTTTAATCAATCTTCATTTAATTTTAAATATTTTAATAAATTTTAATAAGTTATGAATATTTCCTAATATTTTTAAAAACAAGACATTTAATTTAATTCTTTATAAGCTTTACCTTTATGATTATGGTTTTATACTATTCGTTTATTTTATAACATATATTTTGCTTTTTTAGTTCCTCAAATCCAGAATTTAGTAGACCATTCATGGTTTGTATTATTCATTAAAAATATTATTCGACTAAAACCTTGCTGTTCGATTAACTGCAAATATGATTGCAGGTCATTATTTTATGAATACAGGCCCGTCTATTTAACTAAAATTAGTAACATTTTTTATTAACAAATCATATTTTTTTATAGTTCTTGAATCAGCTGTAGATAATCGTAATGCTTTTTTAGAACTTTATTTCTCTAGAAATCAAATTTTTAATGTATACACATTCAAATCACCAATTTCATTTATTGACTATAGACCTTGACTTTAACAGGAGCAATTGGAGCTATAACAATTTTATTTCAGGTTCAATATTTTTACCTGTTTTGAACTATTTTACCAGCAATTATTATTTTATTTATTGCTATACCTTCTTTACGATTATAGCCATTTTTATTAGACGAAATTAATCAACCATCAATTACACTAAAGAATTGGTCATCAATGATGTCCGTTATAAAATATTCTGATTTTAATGATATTGAATTTGATTCTTATATAATTCCAACAAATGAATTATCAAATGACGGATTTCGTTTACTAGATGTAGATAATCGAATTGTTTTACCTTTAAATTCTCAAATCCGAATTTTAGTAACAGCAGCAGGGCGCAATTCATTCATGAACAATCAGCTTTGGGCTAAAAGTTGATGGGACTCCTGGTCGATTAAATCAAACTAATTTTTTTCAACCGATCTGGATTGAATGGACAATGTTCAGAAATTTTGGAGCAAATCATAGTTGTATACGTATTGTAAAAAAAGTATTCCTGTAAATTATTGCATTAAATGAATTTCTAGAAAAGTAAATTCTTCATTAGATGACTGAAAGCAAGTATTGGTCTCTTAAACCACTTTATAGTAAATTAGCAATTACTTCTAATGGAAAAAATTAGTTAAACTCATAACATTAGTATGTCAAACTAAAAATTATTAAAATTTTTAATATTTTTTTTGATCCCACAAATAGCCCCAATTAGATAATTAATTATATTTATTGTATTTTCTATTACATTTATTTTATTTTGTTCAATTAATTTTTAAATCCCGTACTCGAAGAGTAAAAATGGTAAAAGTGGATATTAAGGTTTCCGACCATATAAAGTAATATATTAATTGATCCATCAAAAGCCATATATGTCATGTCTGTTTGTTGTCTTTCCGTCCGTCTTGTTTGTCGCCCATTGCTCGGAGGCTATAAGAGCCTTTATTCAAAATTTTCACAGACTGATGTAATCTCTCACTTTAAAAAATGTTTAAAATATTTCGCCCCGCCCACTTCCGCCCCCACAAAGGGCGCACATCTGTGGCGTCCACAATTTTAAAAGATAAAAAAACCAAAAATGCAGAATCATAGAGAAAGAAATATCTATCAGGGGGCCCAACTGAATTCGGATCGGATCATTAATAAGCCACAATAAAAAAACATACGAAAAAAATACGCTCCCCTCTTTCGCACTCACACAAAATCGAGTCAGACTGAGTACGGGTATAAAAAAGTAGAGTAGCGATTACAGAGACTCCGTACGTACGTTCTTTAATCGAATCGTTATTCGTTTATGCCATCTTCTTAAATCTAATGAATTAAAAATATTAATTTAAATTCAATAAATTGAAAATGATAACAAATTTATTTTCTGTATTTGACCCATCAGCTATCTTTTGGTTTATCTTTAAAACTGATTAAGCAAACTTTTTAGGACTTTTAATAATTTCATCAATTTTATTACCTTCTCGATTTAATATTTTTGAAATGCTATTTTAACAGTTCTTCACAAAAGAATTTAAAAACACTTACAAAGGTCCTTTAGGTCATAATGGATCTTCATTTATTTTTTATTTCATTATTTTCTTTTAATTTTATTTAATAATTTTCATAGGGTTATTTCCTTATATTTTTAAAGAACAAGACATTTAACTTTAACTCTTTTCATTAGCTTTTTACCTCTATGATTATGGTTTATACTATTCGGGTGAATTAACCACACACAACATATATTTGCTCATTTAGTTCCTCAAGGAACTCCAGCTATTTAACTACCATTCATGGGTTGTATTGAAACTATTAGAAATATTATTCGACCAGGAACCTTAGCTTTCGATTAACTGCAAATATGATTGCAGGTCATTATTAACTCTATTAGGAAATACAGGCCCTTCTATATCATATTTATTAGTAACATTTTTTATTAGTTGCTCAAATTGCTTTATTAGTTCTTGAATCAGCTGTAGCAATAATTCAATCGTATTTTGCTGTTTTAAGAACTTTTATACTCTAGAAAAACAAATTAATTTTAATGTATACACATTCAAATCACAAATTTCATTTTTGACTATAGACCTTGACTTTAACAGGAGCAATTGGAGCTATAACAACTGTTTCAGGTTCAACTGTTTCAACTGTTTTGAACTATTTTACCAGCAATTATTATTTTATTTATTGCTATACCTTCTTTACGATTATTATATTTATTAGACGAAATTAATCAACCATCAATTACACTAAAAAGAATTGGTCATCAATGATATTGAAGTTATGAATATTCTGATTTAAATGATATTGAATTTGATTCTTATATAATTCCAACAAATGAATTATCAAATGACGGATTTCGTTTACTAGATGTAGATAATCGAATTGTTTTACCTATAAATTCTCAAATCCGAATTTTAGTAACAGCAGCATACGTAATTCATTCATGAACAATCCCAGCTTTGGGCTAAAAGTTGATGGGACTCCTGGTCGATTAAATCAAACTAATTTTTTTTCAACCGATCTGGATTATTTTTATGGACAATGTTCAGAAATTTGTGGAGCAAATCATAGTTGTATACGTATTGTAATTGAAAGTATTCCTGTAAATTATTGCATTAAATGAATTTCTAGAAAAAGTAAATTCTTCATTAGATGACTGAAAGCAAGTAATGGTCTCTTAAACCATTTTATAGTAAATTAACAATTACTTCTAAAGAAAAAATTAGTTAAACTCATAACATTAGTATGTCAAACTAAAATTATTAAAATTTTTAATTTTTTTGATCCCAAAAATAGCCCCAATTAGATAATTAATTTTATTTATTGTATTTTCTATTACATTTATTTTTATTTTGTTCAATCAATTTTTTATACCCGTACTCAGAGTAAAATGGATATATTTTACCTAACCATGAATAATTTCCGACCATATAAATTATTATATAAATCTGTCAGCATCCGTCTGTTTGTCCTGTCCGTCCGTCTTGTTTGTCGCCCATTGCTCGGAGGCTATAAGAGCTAGAGAAACCAATTTTTTTTCCCAGACTGATGTAATCTCTCACTCCTAGAAAATGTTTAAAATTTCGCCCCGCCCACTTCAAAGGGCGCACATCATGGCGTCCACAATTTTAAAGATAAAAAGGAAACAAAAATGCAGAATCATAGAAAAAAGACCATATCTATCAGGGGCCCAACTCTGAATCGGATCGGATCATTAATATAGCCACAATAGAGAAAACATACGAAAAACGTTCGCTCCCTGTCTTTCGCACTCACAAAAAAATCGAGAGTCAGACTGAGTACGGGTATAAAAGTAGAGAAGTGATTTACAGAGACTCCGTAACGTAGATTTCTCGTTATTCGTATATGCCATCTTCTAAAGAAAATCTAATGAATTAAAAAATATTAATTTAAATTCAATAAATTTATAAAAATGATAACAAATTTATTTTCTGTATTTGACCCATCAGCTATCTTTTGGTTTATCTTTAAACTGATTAAGAACATTTTTAGGACTTTTAATAATTTCATCAATTTTATTACCTTCTCGATTTAATATTTTTTGAAATGCTATTTTAACAGTTCTTCACAAAAGAATTTAAAACACTTTTAGGTCCTTTTAGGTCATAATGGATCTTCATTTATTTTTATTTCATTATTTTCTTTTAATTTTATTTAATAATTTCATAGGGTTATTTCCTTATATTTTTAAAAAAGAACAAGACATTTAACTTTAACTCTTTTCATTAGCTTTACCTCTATGATTATGGTTTTATACTATTCGGGTGAATTAACCCACACAACAACATATATTTGCTCATTTAGTTCCTCAAGGAACTCCAGCTATTTAACTACCATTCATGGTTTGTATTGAAACTATTAGAAATATTATTCGACCAGGAACCTTAGCTGTTCGATTAACTGCAAATATGATTGCAGGTCATTATTAACTCTATTAGGAAATACAGGCCCTTCTATATCATATTTATTAGTAACATTTTTATTAGTTGCTCAAATTGCTTTATTAGTTCTTGAATCAGCTGTAGCAATAATTCAATCGTATGTTTTTGCTGTTTTAAGAACTTTTATACTCTAGAGAAGCAAATTAATTTTAATGTATACACATTCAAATCACAAATTTCATTTAGTTGACTATAGACCTTGACTTTTAACAGGAGCAATTGGAGCTATAACAACTGTTTCAGGTTCAACTGTTTCAACTGTTTTGAACTATTTTACCAGCAATTATTATTTTATTTATTGCTATACCTTCTTTACGATTATTATATTTATTAGACGAAATTAATCAACCATCAATTACACTAAAAAGAATTGGTCATCAATGATATTGAAGTTATGAATATTCTGATTTTAATGATATTGAATTTGATTCTTATATAATTCCAACAAATGAATTATCAAATGACGGATTTCGTTTACTAGATGTAGATAATCGAATTGTTTTACCTATAAATTCTCAAATCCGAATTTTAGTAACAGCAGCATTCGTAATTCATTCATGAACAATCCCAGCTTTTGGGCTAAAAGTTGATGGGACTCCTGGTCGATTAAATCAAACTAATTTTTTTTTCAACCGATCTGGATTATTTTATGGACAATGTTCAGAAATTTGTGGAGCAAATCATAGTTGTATACGTATTGTAATTGAAAGTATTCCTGTAAATTATTGTATTAAATGAATTTCTAGAAAAGTAAATTCTTCATTAGATGACTGAAAGCAAGTAATGGTCTCTTAAACCATTTTATAGTAAATTAGCAATTACTTCTAATGAAAAAATTAGTTAAACTCATAACATTAGTATGTCAAACTAAAATTATTAAAATTTTAATATTTTTTGATCCCACAAATAGCCCCAATTAGATAATTAATTTTATTTATTGTATTTTCTATTACATTTATTTTATTTTGTTCAATTAATTTTTATACCCGTACTCGAAGAGTAAAATGGTATATATTGTATTTGTAAAAGTGGATGTGTGTACCATAGAAAAGGAATAATTTCCGACCATATAAAAGTATATATATTCTTGATCAGCATCAAAAGCCGAGTCGATATGTCATGTCTGTCCGTCCGTCTGTTTTCTGTCTTGTTTGTCGCCCATTGCTCGGAGGCTATAAGAGCTAGAGAAACCAAATTTTTTTCACAGACTGATGTAATCTCTCACTCCTAGAAACATTTTTAAAATTTTCGCCCCGCCCACTTCCGCCCCCACAAAGGGCGCACATCTGTGCCGTCCACAATTTTAAAGATACAAGAAAACAAAAAATTCAGAATCATAGAGAAAGACCATATCTATCAGGGGCCCAACTCTGAATCGGATCGGATCATTAATATAGCCACAATAGAGAAAAACATACGAAAAAACTTCGCTCCCTCTCTTTCGCACTCACACAAAATCGAGTCAGACTGAGTACGGGTATAAAAGTAGAGTAGCGATTACAGAGACTCCGTACGTTCGTTTTTCTCGTTATTCGTATATGCCATCTTCTCCTAAATCTAATGAATTAAAAATATTAATTTAAATTCAATAAATTGAAAAAAAAATGATAACAAATTTATTTTCTGTATTTGACCCATCAGCTATCTTTGGTTTATCTTTAAACTGATTAAGAACATTTTTAGGACTTTTAATAATTTCATCAATTTTATTACCTTCTCGATTTAATATATTTTTGAAATGCTATTTTAACAGTTCTTCACAAAGAATTTAAAACACTTTTAGGTCCTTTAGGTCATAATGGATCTTTCATTTTATTTTTATTTCATTATTTTCTTTAATTTTATTTAATAATTTCATAGGGTTATTTCCTTATATTTTTAAAAGAACAAGACATTTAACTTTAACTCTTTCATTAGCTTTTACCTCTATGATTATGGTTTATACTATTCGGGTGAATTAACCACACACAACATATATTTGCTCATTTAGTTCCTCAAGGAACTCCAGCTATTTAACTACCATTCATGGTTTGTATTGAAACTATTAGAAATATTATTCGACCAGGAACCTTAGCTGTTCGATTAACTGCAAAAATATGATTGCAGGTCATTATTAACTCTATTAGGAAATACAGGCCCTTCTATATCATATTTATTAGTAACATTTTTATTAGTTGCTCAAATTGTTTTATTAGTTCTTGAATTAGCTGCAGCAATAATTCAATAGTATGTTTTTGCTGTTTTAAGAACTTTATACTCTAGAAACAAATTAATTTTAATGTATACACATTCAAATCACAAATTTCATTTAGTTGACTATAGACCTTGACTTTAACAGGAGCAATTGGAGCTATAACAACTGTTTCAGGTTCAACTGTTTCAACTGTTTTGAACTATTTTACCAGCAATTATTATTTTATTTATTGCTATACCTTCTTTACGATTATTATATTTATTAGACGAAATTAATCAACCATCAATTACACTAAAAAGAATTGGTCATCAATGATATTGAAGTTATGAATATTCTGATTTTAATGATATTGAATTTGATTCTTATATAATTCCAACAAATGAATTATCAAATGACGGATTTCGTTTACTAGATGTAGATAATCGAATTGTTTTACCTTTAAATTCTCAAATCCGAATTTTAGTAACAGCAGCATACGTAATTCATTCATGAACAATCCCAGCTTTTGGGCTAAAAGTTGATGGGACTCCTGGTCGATTAAATCAAACTAATTTTTTTTTCAACCGATCTGGATTATTTTATGGACAATGTTCAGAAATTTGTGGAGCAAATCATAGTTGTATATACGTATTGTAATTGAAAGTATTCCTGTAAATTATTGTATTAAATGAATTTCTAGAAAAGTAAATTCTTCATTAGATGACTGAAAGCAAGTAATGGTCTCTTAAACCATTTTATAGTAAATTAGCAATTACTTCTAATGAAAAATTAGTTAAACTCATAAAATTAGTATGTCAAACTAAAATTATTAAAATTTTAATATTTTTTGATCCCACAAATAGCCCCAATTAGATAATTAATTTTATTTATTGTATTTTCTATTACATTTATTTTATTTTGTTCAATTAATTTTTATACCCGTACTCGAAGAGTAAAATGGTATATTGTATTTGTTTAAAAAGTGGATGTGTGTACCATAGAAGGAATAATTTCCGGTATATATATTCTTGATCAGCATCAAAAAGCCGAGTCGATATAGCCATCTGTCCGTCCGTCTGTCTGTCTGTCCGTCCGTCTTGTTTGTCGCCCATTGCTCGCAGGCTATAAGAGCTAGAGAAACCAAATTTTTTTCACAGACTGATGTAATCTCTCACTCCTAGAAAAATGTTTAAAATTTCCATCCACTTCCGCCCCACAAAGGGCGCACATCTGTGGCGTCCACAATTTTAAAGATAAAAAAGAAAACAAAAATGCAGAATCATAGAGAAAAGACCATATCTATCAGGGGCCCAACTCTGAATCGGATCGGATCATTAATATAGCCACAATAGAGAAAAACATACGAAAAAACTCCCTCCCTCTTTTCGCACTCACACAAAATCGAGTCAGACTGAGTACGGGTATAAAAGTAGAGTAGCGATTACAGAGACTCCGTACGTTCTTTCTCGTTATTCGAATATGCCATCTTCTCCTAAATCTAATGAATAAAAAAATATTAATTTAAATTCAATAAATTGAAAATGATAACAAATTTATTTTCTGTATTTGACCCATCAGCTATCTTTTGGTTTATCTTTTAAACTGATTAAGAACATTTTTAGGACTTTTAATAATTTCATCAATTTTATTACCTTCTCGATTTAATATTTTTTTGAAATGCTATTTTAACAGTTCTTCACAAAATAATTTAAAACACTTTTAGGTCCTTTAGGTCATAATGGATCTTCATTTATTTTTTATTTCATTATTTTCTTTATTTTTTTATTTAATAATTTCATAGGGTTATTTCCTTATATTTTTAAAAGAACAAGACATTTAACTTTAACTCTTTAACTCTTTCATTAGCTTTACCTCTATGATTATGGTTTTATACTATTCGGGTGAATTAACCACACACAACATATATTTGCTCATTTAGTTCCTCAAGGAACTCCAGCTATTTAACAATTACCATTCATGGTTTATTTATTCACCTAAAAACTATTAGAAATATTATTCGACCAGGAACCTTATTTTCGATTAACTGCAAATATGATTGCAGGTCATTATTTTATTTGAATAGGAAATACAGGCCCTTCTATATCATATTATTTTTTTGTAACATTTGATTATTAGTTGCTCAAATTGCTTATATTAGTTCTTGAAAGCTGTTCTGGATATATTAATTTCATCAATATGTTTTGTTTGTTTTAAAGTATATATATTTTGAATCAGCATCAAAAATTATAATCGTATGTTTTGTAAAAAGGGTATATTGTATTTGTCCTAATTCTGTCTGTTAATTTTCTTGTTTGTCATTCAAATTGCATAATTTCATTTAGTTGAGCTATAAACCTTTTTTTCACAACTGATGCAATTGGAGCTATAAAAAAAATGTTTAAAAAAGGTTCAACTGTTTCCGCCTGTTTTCGCACATCTGTGGCGTCCACAATTTTAAATAAATTATTAAAATAAAAAATGCAAGAATCATAGAGAAAGCCCATATCTATCAGGGGCCCAAATTGAATCGGATCGGAAATTAATATAGCCCATCAATTATCAAAAAAAATAAGCCACAATAGAAAAAAACTCACAAAATCGATCAGACTGATTTAGAGTAACGATTAAAATACGTTCGATTTTCTCGTTATTCGTATATGCCAATTTTTTTAAATCGAATTCAAAAAATATTAATTTAAATTCTAAATTGAAAAATAACAAATTTTTTTTCTGTATTTGACCCTCAGCTATCGTTTTGGTTTATCTTTAAACTGATTAAGAACATTTTTATTTCAATAATTTCATCAATTTTTATTACCTTCTTCATGAATTTTTTGAAATGCTATCAGAAAAGTTCTTCAAAAAATTTAAAACACTTTTATTTAGGTCAAATGGATCTTCATTTATTTTTAACAAATTTTCTTTAATTTTATTTAATAATGTTCACAATGATTTGCCGACAAAAAAGAACAAGACATTTAACTTTAACTCTTTCATTAGCTTTACCTCTATGATTATGGTTTTATACTATTCGGGTGAATTAACCACACACAACATATATTTGCTCATTTTAGTTCCTCAAGGAACTCCAGCTATTTAACTACCGTTCATGGTTTGTAATTTTGTTATTAGAAATATTATTCGACCAGGAACCTTGATTTCGATTGTGAAAAATATGATTGCAGGTCATTAAAAACTCTATTAGGAAATACAGGCCCTTCTATAAAATATTTTTAAAATTTTATTAGTTGCTCAAATTTGCTTTATTAGTTCTTGAATCAGCTGTAGGTATAAAATTCAATCGTTTTTTTCTGTTTTAAGAACTTTTTACTCTAGAGAAACAAATTAATTTTAATGTATACACATTCAAATCACCAATTTCATTTAGTTGACTATAGACCTTGACTTTAACAGGAGCAATTGGAGCTATAACAACTGTTTCAGGTTCAACTGGTTAAACTGTTTTGAACTATTTTACCAGCAATTATTATTTTATTTATTGCTATACCTTCTATACGATTATTATATTTATTAGACAAAAATTAATCAACCATCAATTACACTAAAAGAATTGGTCATCAATGATATTGAAGTTATGAATATTCTGATTTTAATGATATTGAATTTGATTCTTATAAACATAACAAATGAATTTTTGGATTTCGTTTACTAGATGTAGATAATCGAATTGTTTTACCTATAAATTCTCAAATCCGAATTTTAGTAACAGCAGCATTACGTAATTGATTCATGAACAAGAAAGCTTTGGGCTAAAAGTTGATGGGACTCCTGGTCGATTAAATCAAACTAATTTTTTTTTCAACCGATCTGGATTATTTTATGGACAATGTTCAGAAATTTGTGGAGCAAATCATAGTTGTATACGTGTTGTAATTGAAAGTATTCCTGTAAATTATTGCATTAAATGAATTTCTAGAAAAGTAAATTTTTCATTAGATGACTGAAAGCAAGTAGTGGTCTCTTAAAACATTTTATAGTAAATTAGCAATTACTTCTAATGAAAAAATTAGTTAAACTCATAACATTAGTATGTCAAACTAAAATTATTAAAATTTTAATATTTTTTGATCCCACAAATAGCCCCAATTAGATAATTAATTTTATTTATTGTATTTTCTATTACATTTATTTTATTTTGTTCAATTAATTTTTATACGCGTACTCGAAATAAAGTATAAAAATGATACCATAGAGTATATGTATTGGTAAAAGTGGATTCTTGTCTTTTTAAACTGATAGTAGGAATAACTTCTTTCCGACCATATAAAGTATATATATTAATTTGAAGCATCAAAAAATAAAATTTTTTTTTCCACGTCTGATGTAATCTCTTGGTTTGTCTTTAATTTTCTGTTTTGAACTCATTTTTGGATCTTTTTTAAAGAACATTTTTACATTAATAATTTTTCAATTTTATTACCTTCTCGATTTAATATTTTTAAATGCTATTTTAACAGTTCTTCACTGAATTTAAAAACACTTTTATTTTTACAATGGATCTTCATTTATTTTTTATTTCATTATTTTTTTAATTTTATTTAATAATTTCATAGGGTTATTTCCTTATATTTTTAAAAGAACAAGACATGCGACTTTAACTCTTTCATTAGCTTTGCCTCTATGATTATGGTTTATACTATTCGGGTGAACATATACACACAACATATATTTGCTCATTTAGTTCATCAAGGAACTCCAGCTATTTAACTACCATTCATGGTTTGTATTGAAACTATTAAAATATTATTCGACCAGGAACCTTAGCTTTCGATTAACTGCAAATATGATTGCAGGTCATTATTAACTCTATTAGGAAATACAGGCCCTTCTATATCATATTTATTAGTAACATTTTTATTAGTTGCTCAAATTGCTTTATTAGTTCTTGAATCAGCTGTAGCAATAATTCAATCGTATGTTTTTGCTGTTTTAAGAACTTTATACTCTAGAAGCAAATTAATTTTAATGTATACACATTCAAATCACCAATTTCATTTAGTTGACTATAGACCTTGACTTTAACAGGAGCAATTGGAGCTATAACAACTGTTTCAGGTTCAACTGTTTCAACTGTTTTGAACTATTTTACCAGCAATTATTATTTTATTTATTGCTATACCTTCTTTACGATTATTATATTTATTAGACGAAATTAATCAACCATCAATTACACTAAAAAGAATTGGTCATCAATGATATTGAAGTTATGAATATTCTGATTTTAATGATATTGAATTTTCTTATATAATTCAACAAATGAATTATCAAATGACGGATTTCGTTTACTAGATGTAGATAATCGAATTGTTTTACCTATAAATTCTCAAATCCGAATTTTAGTAACAGCAGCATTCGTAATTCATTCATGAACAATCCCAGCTTTGGGCTAAAAGTTGATGGGACTCCTGGTCGATTAAATCAAACTAATTTTTTTTCAACCGATCTGGATTATTTTATGGACAATGTTCAGAAATTTGTGGAGCAAATCATAGTTGTATACGTATTGTAATTGAAAGTATTCCTGTAAATTATTGCATTAAATGAATTTCTAGAAAAGTAAATTCTTCATTAGATGACTGAAAGCAAGTAATGGTCTCTTAAACCATTTTATAGTAAATTAGCAATTACTTCTAAAGAAAAAATTAGTTAAACTCATAACATTAGTATGTCAAACTAAAATTATTAAAATTTTAATATTTTTTTGATCCCACAAATAGCCCCAATTAGATAATTAATTTTATTTATTGTATTTTCTATTACATTTATTTTATTTTGTTCAATTAATTTTTTACCCGTTTCGAAAAGTAAAAATGGTATATTGTATTTGTCGTAAAAGTAGGATGTGTCTAAATAGAAAGGAATAATTTGACCATAGAAAAGTATATATATTCACTTGTACCATCAAAAAGGAATAATTTCCGTAGCCATATCTGTCCGTCCGTCTGTCTGTCTGTCCGTCCGTCTTGTTTGTCGCCCATTGCTCGGAGGCTATAAGAGCTAGAGAAACCAAATTTTTTCACAGACTGATGTAATCTCTCACTCCTAGAAAAATGTTTAAAAATTTCGCCCCCGCCCACTTCCGCCCCACAAAAGGGCGCACATCTGTGGCGTCCACAATTTTAAAGATAAAGAAAACAAAAAAAAAAGAATCATAGAGAAAGACCATATCTATCAGGGGCCCAACTCTGAATCGGATCGGATCAATAATATAGCCACAATAGAGAAAAACATACGAAAAAACTTCGCTCCCTCTCTTTCGCACTCACACAAAATCGAGTCAGACTGAGTACGGGTATAAAAAGTAGAGTAGCGATTACAGAGACTCCGTACGTTCTTTCTCGTTATTCGAATATACCATCTTCTCCTAAATCTAATGAATTAAAAAATATTAATTTAAATTCAATAAATTGAAAATGATAACAAATTTATTTTTCTGTATTTGACCCATCAGCTATCTTTTGGTTTATCTTTTAAACTGATTAAGAACATTTTTAGGACTTTTAATAATTTCATCAATTTTATTACCTTCTCGATTTAATATTTTTGAAATGCTATTTTAACAGTTCTTCACAAAAAGAATGGCAAAACAAAAAAACACTTTTAGGTCCTTTAGGTCATAATGGATCTTCATTTATTTTTTATTTCATTATTTTCTTTAATTTTTATTTAATAATTTCATAGGGTTATTTCCTTATATTTTTAAAAGAACAAGACATTTAACTTTAACTCTTTCATTTAGCTTTACCTCTATGATTATGGTTTATACTATTCGCACATTGAATTAACCACACAACATATATTTGCTCATTTGGTTCCTCAAGGAACTCCAGCTATTTAACTACCATTCACCTTTTTGTATTGAAACTATTAGAAATATTATTCGACCAGGAACCTTAGCTTTCGATTAACTGCAAATATGATTGCAGGTCATTATTAACTCTATTAGGAAATACAGGCCCTTCTATATCATATTTATTAGTAACATTTTTATTAGTTGCTCAAATTGCTTTTATTAGTTCTTGAATCAGCTGTAGCAATAATTCAATCGTATGTTTTTTGCTGTTTTAAGAACTTTTATACTCTAGAGAAGCAAATTAATTTTTAATGTATACACATTCAAATCACAAATTTCATTTAGTTGACTATAGACCTTGACTTTAACAGGAGAAATTGGAGCTATAACAACTGTTTCAGGTTCAACTGTTTTCAACTGTTTTGAACTATTTTACCAGCAATTATTATTTTATTTATTGCTATACCTTCTTTACGATTATTATATTTATTAGACGAAATTAATCAACCATCAATTACACTAAAAAAAGAATTGGTCATCAATGATATTCAAGTTATGAATATTCTGATTTTAATGATATTGAATTTGATTCTTATAAACATAACAAATGAATTATTGGATTTCGTTTACTAGATGTAGATAATCGAATTGTTTTACCTATAAATTCTCAAATCCGAATTTTAGTAACAGCAGCATTCGTAATTCATTCATGAACAATCCCAGCTTTGGGCTAAAAGTTGATGGGACTCCTGGTCGATTAAATCAAACTAATTTTTTTTTTCAACCGATCTGGATTATTTTATGGACAATGTTCAGAAATTTATTGGAGCAAATCATAGTTGTATACGTATTGTAATTGAAAGTATTCCTGTAATTTATTGCATTAAATGAATTTCTAGAAAAGTAAATTCTTCATTAGATGACTGAAAGCAAGTAATGGTCTCTTAAACCATTTTATAGTAAATTAGCAATTACTTCTAATGAAAAATTAGTTAAACTCATAACATTAGTATGTCAAACTAAAATTATTAAAATTTTAATATTTTTTGATCCCACAAATAGCCCCAATTAGATAATTAATTTTATTTACGGCCAATGTATTTTCTATTACATTTATTTTATTTTGTTCAATTAATTTTATACCCGTACTCAAAAAATTTGTGGTAAAAGTGGATGTGTGGTACCATATTAGAAAATTAATTTCCGACCATATAAAGTATATATATTCATTTGATCAGCATCAAAACGGCCAGTCGATAGCGCTGTCCGTCCGTCTGTCTGTCCGTCTGTCTGTCTGTCTGTCTGTGGCAATAGTACCAACGTCTTGTTTTTAGCCCTTTGCTCGGAGGCTATACGAGCTAGAGAATAAATTTTTTTTCCCAGACATTCGATGTAATCTCTCACTCTAGAAAAATGTTTAAAAATTTGCCCCGCCCACTGTGCCCCAAAAGGGCGCACCAAAAAAAGAAAAATCGATAAAAAGAAAGAAAAAATTCAAGATTTTACGGAAACTTCGAACGCGACTCTACTTTTTTATACTAATTACTCAGTGATTTATGTGGAAATTTAAAATGTTTTTTCAGTTTTTTACAAAACATTTTGCTACATCTGTCAGGATCGACATCTACATCTACATCATCTACATCGAGGGCAGATGTTTGAGAAAGAAAAACAAACGTACACTGCGACAATCAACCTTTTTAAATGACTTACGCAGCAATCGGGCGAGGCGGAAACACTAAACGGCGCGGGGTATTCCCGCTGCTGAAAATTCATTTGATCATTGGGCTACAATAATGATCCGATCTGAACCAAACAGGGAATCTGGTAATATGGTCATTTTCTACGATACTGCATTTTTTGGTTATTTTTTTTTAATCTTCAAAATTGTGGATTTTTCGTCTTTTGGGGGCGGAAGGGGGCGGGGCGAATAACTGAAATACACTTGTTCAGGGTTTTTTGGTACGCTCATTGGAGTCTTGGCCAAAAAGTTCCAGACTTTGCTCTAGCTCTTAAAGTCTCTGAGATCAAGGCGACACAAAAATACAAAAAACAAATCGACTAATTTTGTGTGAGTGCGAAAGAGGGAGGCACAGTTTTGAAATTATATTTTTCCTCTATTGTGGCTATATTAATGCTCCGATCCGGTCAGATTTGGGCCCTTGAAAGATATGGGCTGTCTTTACGAATGTGCATTTTTCGTTTTCTACTAATAAATCTTCAAAATTGTGGACGCCACAGAGGTGCGCCCTTTTGGGGGCGGAAGTGGGCGGGGCGAACTTTGAAATACTTTTCTAGGAGTAGATATCACATCAGTCTGAAAAAAAATTAGATTGGTCAGCTCTAATAGCCTTTGAGCAATGAGTGCAAAAACCAAGACGGACGGACGGACAGACGGAATACAGACATGGCTATATCGACTCGTGAATTGATGCTGATCAATATATATATACTTTATGGGGACGGAAACAACTCCTGAGAGTGTGAAGGACACATCCACTTTTACCATCAAAATACAATATACCCTTAAACTCGCTTCGATAAAGTACGGGTATAAAATGCAGAATCATGGCGAAAGACCATTTCTATCAGGGCCCAACTCTGAATCGGACAATCATTAATATAGCCACAACAGAGAAAAACATACGATTTTAGTCTTGCCCTCTCTTCAAAACTCACACAAAATCGAAGTGATTCGATTTGGTTTTGTAAAATGAACGCCTGGATCTCAGGAGACTGTAAGACATTGGGGAGCAGCAAACTTTTCGCAAGACTCCTGTGATCCAAACTAGCAACAAGTGTATTTCAAAATGAAAATATCGCCCCATTTCCGCCTCCACAAAACACGAAAATAATACAAGTTTGAAGATAAAAAAAACGAAACAGTATGGTAGGGAAAAATATATATCTACCAGATTCCCGAATTTGGTCAAAAACGGATCATTATTATAGCCACAATGATGAAATGAATTTTTCTGCAAGCGAGCTGTCTCACGCCAGCACACTTTCGCACTCACAAGCTCACAACTCTGTCTCGTGGCAGATGTAGATGAGCAGATGACGCTGTATCACACAAATGTGAAAATGGGCTATTAAATACTGATACAAAATTTGAAGACTTCCGTTTACCGTAGTCGTAAGTTACGGCAGGTTTCTCACGGTGAAACTGCCGGGTTGCAAAGCATATCCGATGGCCTGCACGCGCCAAAATTTGGTGGACCGCGCGCTCCGGGTGCAACCTATTCCAACCGGGGAGCACTCGCGGTTCCGTGAAACCACGGGCAAGGACAAAATGACCCGGCACCTGCTGGCGACAGCGCTGCATGATAGGCAAATGGCCTCGAGCTGCAGCTGGATGCCTAAACGGCATTTATGGACCGAAATAAAGAGGGCAAACTAACTAGCAACAACAATCTTATAATTGGCGCCCAAGTCGACGGGAGAAATCGATCCGGTGCTTTGTAAATTGCAATAAGATATTGTGTGTGTTCCAAAGTTTGGCACAAAACAAAAAAAATAATAATAAATTAATCCAAACGGATTAACACATTAATCAAACGGAAATTCGAATAAATTGCCGTTAAAAAGTGCAGCCAAGAACTGGCACAAAACAAAAAAAACTAATAATAAATTAATCCAAACGGAAATTCGAATAAAAAATTCGGCCGACTTTTTAAAACAAAAGTTTTTGTTAGAAAAAACATCGACAAGACGGCAGCGACAACGGCGCTCGGCATGAGAAACGGCAGCGGCAGCGACTCGCGGCAAATAAGCGATCGCGGCGGCAGCGACAACGGCAGCGACAACGGCAGCGGCAGCGACAACGTACTGCATGAAATGAAATAGGCCTCGAACTGCAGCGGGATAGGTTTACAAAGTTAATATATAATGTAAAGAACGGCAAAAGTAAAAATCACTTTCTATTCAAACGACAAAAAAATAAAAATATACGAACATGTACAAATTGACAGGCTTTTGTCCAAAATTTTGTTCGCCAGTACAAACATTCGAAGAATAAATTTTTCGAGATTTATAAATTAAATAAATTAAAAAACTTTCTCGTGTTAAATTATGCAAAAGTAAAATCACTAAATATATTAGGAAAAATTCAAATTTTTCCTGATACTTAATTTTCGTTGTGAAAAAATAACAAATACTAAAAATTTGATAAAAATTTGTACAAACTCTTGATTGAATTTTTGTGGCATCAAAATTTTGTTTATTAATAACTCATGTATAGGAACAACGACAACGTTGTCTCATCGGACGAAGAAGTTCTAGAAGAATATAGAAAACTTTTTGGAAACTAGAGTAAAAAGGCAGAAATCAGAACAGAATCAATCTGAAGTAGATCGCTACCCTTCGACCAAAAGGGAAAGGACATCCGAGAGACAGTGTTTTAGTAAACCAAAAACCCAGAAAATCAGAACGAAAAAAAAAATGCAAGCAAGAACAGATTGCGAGCATGGAAGATTTGTTTTAGCCTCTATTCTCCAAAGGCACCAGGAGTTTTGATGAGAAATTAGCTATAGTTATGGGGAGTTACGCTCACTTAAGGATAAAACTCGAAAATTCAGACTTTCCTAGAAATAGAAATAGAACCGGGAAAGAATGCCAACGAACCCCTGGACATGGTAAAAATCTGTTGATTTTCGACATGGAAACTTTAAAATTACTTTTCCTGGAGACAGGCTGCTAGTGCAATTATAAGGTATTTGAGCCTACAAAGGCAGCAGCCGATGAATTACCAAGCTGTAGGAACTACTAAAAAAATAAGGTACGAGGCGCAGGATATGGGTATTAGCCTCTTTTAACACAGTGTTCAATTTTCGCCATACTGGCAAGGTTAGATTTTACGTATGCGGATAAAACCCGGCACACGTAATTAAACAAGAGTTAATAGTTTATCAATACAGGGGAGGATTGCCCCTTAGTTAAATACTATGACGAGATTGAACGGAAGCTAACGCTTCTAACAAATAAAAATTCAATGGTTAACAACTAATGAGAACAGATGAAGGAAAAACAGAATTTAAATATCAAATTTCAGAAAACGTCTAAATGAACTCGCAAATGGTGCATGAACCAAATCCAAAATTCGAAACAGATAAAAGAAACCCACCTTTTTTGGAAATTAAAAAAATAAATAGAATTGTAATCACAGATCTAGAAAACATTTTAATTGGTTTTAACCCTAGCAAAATTGAGAAACATCGTAAGTCCAGCGATTCTGAATAGTTCCGATATTGGCGAATTCAGGGACAGACAGCCTATTGACGTTAGTTTGATAGAATTATTAGAAGTATCTAGCATGGGTGTGTTTTGAAAATAATGTTTTTTTCTACATTTTCTCATTAAATTTGAATTTAATCTAAATTTGTATGTATTCAAGATAACAGTCTATCCGGTGCAGCATACAGAAAAAGATCCTGGACTTCGAAAATGAAACCTAGTCACTAGGGAATACCCAAAACGAAACCTCAACATCGGCTTCTGCAAGGGAGTTGGTACATCCGGTCGGCGCCACCTTCTGCAGGGGGTTTCCAAAAATGGTTTACCTGCGCGAGACAGCAAATAGTCTCTGGACCTGTGGCCTGCTCCACGCTCAGGTTATGGATCCAGTTACCGTAGTCGATCACGGCACCCTTTAGTGAACGATGCCAACATGACTTTAACCGATTGTGGCGAGACCAAAAAATATCCGGAACCTACCTGGTAACCTATTCCAACAAAGGTAGCCCTCAACGGAACCTGGTTCGTAAACCAATTGGGAAGTTCAATAAAAAAACCTGCTGTGTCAGCCATGGCCATTGTCAACATCACGGCCCACCAGAACCCTGCTAAGCCTCCCATTTTCTTCACGAGCTAGATCGAGTTTGCTCCCAAGGCCACCACATCAGGACCTCAGACGGAAAGAACTTACACTGGGGATCCTTCCTCAGCAACTCCTTTGCCCTAGCTCGCTGCAAATCTTGCTGTGTTCCACCGTTTGTCACAAAAAATACCTGAGGGCCAGAACTCAAAAAGCCCAGGAGCGGACAATGATGTAGGGAACGAGCGGGTCCCCGGGACGTCGACCACCAAGGAGGGAGGGAATTAACGCAGGCAGTTCTCACGGAAGAAACTGCCGAGTTGCAGGCCATATCCGGTATTCACGCGCATCGTAAAATTGCTGACCGCGCGCCCGGGTGCAAATGCCCGAACCGGACCGAGCACATAAATATAATGATCGCCAGGTGATGGGGACAATAAAATGACCCGGCACCTTGGCGACAGCGCTGCATGAAACAAGGCAAAAAGAGCTGCAGCTGGATAGGGTTTTAAGTTAGTTATAAATTATACTCCAGAACGAAAGCTCTGTATAACCATAAAAAGAAAATAACCTATGGCCTAGACATCTGCATGAGTCCACCCCAACATACGCTTCAAAAATGCATTCGAATTGAATTGGAATGAGTCGAGTGGTATGCAAGAAATGAAACGACATTGTATGAGTATGAGTACGCGCTGTGCTTCATACTTTATGGAGACGTTGAACGAAATGAGTGAGAACGAATGAAGCGAAAAAGGAAAAGAAAAACTTTGGCAATGCGTCGTGTATTCTTGAGTAATTCAGTTGCAATGCGTACGAATTCGGTCCAACTTTTACCACATGGACACCTTTTAAAAAAATAAGCCGACAAGTCTGCAATGTATGTACGTCTGTCTGTGTATGTATTTGTAGTCCGTAAAAAAGTTTTTGTTTTGTTTTTAATTCATTTGTTGGAATATATAAGAATGAAGCGTCTCAGTTTTCTGAATATTCATAACTTCAATTCGATTCGTTTTTGTTTTCTGGTTCTTTCTTTGTGCGACATAAAGTTGTACGTAATTCACCCCATTCACTCACTCCAGTTTGGCTTTGCATTCAATTCACTGATTCATTTTGAGCATTGTGCATTCGAATATGGTTTTTTGCTACTCATGCAGACCTCTAGTATACATTAAAATTAATTTGCTTCTCTAGAGTATAAAAGTTCTTAAAATGCAAAACATACGATTGAATTATTGCTACAACTGATTCAAGAACTAATAAAAGCAATTTGAGCAACTAATAAAAAATGTTACTAATAAATATGATATAGAAGGCCTGTATTTCCTAACAACAGTTAATAATAATGACCTGCAATCATATTTGCAGTTAATCGAACAGCTAAGGTTCCTGGTCGAATAATATTTCTAATAGTTTCAATACAAACCATGAATGGTAGTTAAATAGCTGGAGTTTCTTGAGGAACTAAATGAGCAAATATATGTTGTGTGTGGTTAATTCACAATGAATAGTATAAACCATAATCATAGATATAAAGCTAATGAAAGAGTTAA
>CM019044.1:31442976-31523852 GCA_009664405.1 Drosophila bifasciata
ACACACATCCTCTTTTACCACAAATACAATATACCCTTTTACTCTTCAAAAGTACGGGTATAAATAGATTAAAAGTATATAAAGAAAAATATAATATAAGTAATTGGTTCTTTTTCACCATTTCATGGGCATTGAAAAAAAAAAAAAATGTTTTAAAATAATAATAATAATTATATAAAATTACTTATACATATATACTTATACCCTTTTAAACAAAATTAAACAAAATGTACATTAAGAAAAAAAAAAAAAATTATTAAAAATTATAATAATTATGTTGGAAGCTGCCGAGCTTTTTCGGCAACTCTGACTCCACATTTACGACAATTATTCTCCGTATTTAGTTTTTAATATTTCTGTTTATTATTCGACGATTTTATACAATTTGAAGGGAGCGTGGCCGTGAACTGCGATTTGGTGTGTTAAACTTTACAATATTTGCGAGCTCGATTAATATAACGGGTTCGAGTTGGAATTTTGTAGAACTAATTTGACTGCTCGGAGATGCGCGGCGATCGACAATATTTTAGACTGAGACTATAAGACTATATGCACTGTAAGAGGGAGCGATGAGCGCGACAATAGCAAACTAGTATAAGAGCGTATAAAGAGAGTATACATGTAAACAAGGCGAGCTGCTCTTAGTAATTATGTAGCTGCTGCTGCTCCGAACATACTCCCCCGTTGAAAGACACCAGGGCTTTTAACAGGATCCTCAACGGTAGGACGCACAGCTTGTTGACAGCTCGTCGAGTGGTTCCGGATGGTGTCCGCAGGACGGCGACTCGCACAGTCCCATCAGCTCCAGCGATGACCTCGATCACCCCGGCCAAAGGCCACTTCAACGGCGGCAGGTTCTCATCCTTAATGCAGACGACGTCGTTGACTTGAATGGAAGGCTGCGGTGTGCGCCATTTGGCACGTTGTTGAGTAGAGTCAAGTATTCCTCACCCAACGCTTCCAAAAGATCTGCTGTGCACAGGCGACTCGTTGCCAGCAATCCAATCTATTGAAGTTTAGACCCGTTACGTCTGGCTCGGGAAACCCATCAGCGGACGACCAATTAGAAAATGTCCTGGTGTGAGGACGCCAAGATCTTCAGGGTTTTCTGAAATAGCAATCAGAAAATCAGGTCGAGAATTGATTACTGCCTGGATTTGGTAAACCAGGGTCCGCAGCTCATCGAAGGTAAAGAGGGAAGATCCCATGGAGCGATACAAATGCTTCTTGGCCATCTTCACTGCTGCCTCCCATAAGCCACCGAAATGGGGCGAGCGAGGTGGTATAAATTTCCAATCAAAGCCGTTGTTGATGCAGTGATTGTGCACTTCATCACGATGCTTCGCTCAAAAATAGCTGCCGAAGGTCCTCCAACTCATTCCTTGCTCCCACAAAGTTTGTGGCATTGTCCGACCAAATACACCGGGAATGCCGCGAGTGGCAACGAACCGTTTGAGGGCACTCAAGAAAGCAGCAGTTGTCAAGTCCTTCACGAGTTCTAACCAGACGGCCTTTGTTGCAAAGCAGATAAAAACGCTGATGTAGCATTTCATCAGCGATCGACTGCGCCCCTTCTGGCTTATAGTAGAAGGACCGCAGTAGTCAATTCCACAAACGCTAAATGCAGGCGAATCCCGCACCGATCCTTTGGTAGGTCAGCCATGATGTGTTCAACTAGACGAGGTCTGGATCTACAGCAGATAATGCATTTCCGCAAGGCTCGAGATACGGTTTTCATGCCGCCGATGGGCCAGAACTGCAGACGAATCGCTCCAAGTAGCGACTGTGGACCAGCATGATGATGTTTTCGATGAAAATGATTTATTATGGCGAACGTCAAAGGATGATCCCTGGGACAAATGATTGGGTGACGAGCATCGAAGTTGAGAGTTGAGTGTTGTAGACGGCCACCAACGCGAATGAGACCAAAGTCATCTATAAACGGCGACAGCGATGATATACTGCTAGTGGACTCCACGCAACCCCTTTCGAAGAGCACGGTATTCAGGGTAAAGATGGGCGTGTTGAACGATCCGACATAGCAGATGTGCTCCATTTCGAAGGTCTTCAGAAGTGAGGTCCGGTGACTTCTTTCCTCTGATGAACTTGTGAACGTAACCAAAGATGCGCATCATGACCTGGAATGAGTTGATGTGCTTAAACGAACGCGAGATGTCGAACCGCTCAGATGACAGCAATACCCGATGTCGAATTTCCGGAAGGTTGACTTCTGGCGAGCACCTTTCGGGCCAACAACTTCTTTCGCCTTGCAAGAAGGATGGTCCATGCATCCACAAACTCGATTGCAAGAGCTCCTGAGGTGCTGCTCCCTTTGATAGAATGTCAGCCGGGTTCATTTCAGTTGGTACATAGCGCCACCCATGCCCCTAGTAAGTTGTTGTATGGCAGAGATCTTATTCGACACAAAGACGTTGAATTTGGAAGACTCTTCTCGTAGCCAAGACAAGACTACAGTGGAGTCCGACCAACAATGGATTGGGCAATCGAAGGTGCTCATTTTTCTTATTTCGCGAAGTAAATTGGCTAATAAGAACGCTGCACATAATTCAAGTTTAGGCACCGTGAGGGTCTTTAATGGAGCAACCCTAGCCTTCGAGCAAAGTAAATGAACCTCAACGGTAGTATCCGTAAACGATCGAGCATAGATACAGGCTCCATAGGCTTGGAGGTTTGCATCACAGAAGGCATGTAGTTCGAACCTTGATTTAGGTAGAAGTATGTAACGTGGGAATGAAGCGTGTCCTACAGTAGCGAAGTCCGAGCAAAAATCCGCCCAAGCCGATTCCAAAGGCTGAGGAAGACTTTCGTCCCAATGCAGCTTGCACCTCCACATGCGCTGCATGATGATTTTCGCTTTTTGTCAAAGTAGGCCCGACTAAACCCATAGGATCATAGCATCGCGCAATTGTTGACAGCACCGAACGCTTAGTGTGCTTGCCAACACCGATTTGAGGAGCAAATGTAAATAAAAAAATTGTCCTTGTGTGTTCCCAAATGAGCCCAAGGGCTTTGGTTACATCGCTTCCATCATCCAACTTCAAAAACTTTCCCTTTCGGAATCTGGGACCATACGAAGAACATCAGGGGAGTTGAACACCATTTCCGCAATTGAAAATTGCCTCGAGCGAGAAGATCCTTGGTTTGAGTCATAATTTCCAACACTTCCTCGACCGAATTGCCTCCAGAAATCATGTCATCCACGTAGAAGTCTTGTAGAATGGTTTGCGATCCTAATGGGTAAGACGAAGACTCATCCATGGCTAGCTGATGCATAGCTCGAATAGCTAAAAACGATGCAGGCTTAGTACCATAGGTGACTGTGTTTAATTTGAAGACCTGTATGTCGTCGTCCAGAGAGTCCCTCCACAATATGCATTGGAGCATGGTATCAGGCATAGAGACACGCACACACCTATACATTTTCGATATATCACCTGTAAGAGCAACAGGAAATGCACGAAAACGGATAAGGAGTGAAACAGCTTGGCTTGAATGGTGGGACCTGACATTAGCAGATCGTTTAGCGAAAGACCAGATGTGGTAGCTGCAGAGCCATCGAATACGACTCTCAGCTTTGTTGTGGAGCTGTCCTCTTTGATGACGCAGTGATGAGGCAAGAAATATTGGCACTTTTTGCCTATCTTCGCTGGGCACCAGAGACATATGGCCAAGGGACAAGTACTCCTTCATGAATGCCGAATAATTTACATAAAGAGCTGGATTGCGGACGAACTTCCGCTCCAAATTTTCCAAGCGCCGTTTAGCTTGCAAGAAGGAATCACCCAAGGACTCCAGACTTCGCTTCATAGGCAAGCGAACAGAATATTCCCGGAGGGAAGACGAGTGTGATGGTTGACAAAGTGTTCCTCGCAGTGCAGCTCCTCCTTTGTTGCCCCAGCGATTGGCTCAAAGATGTGCTCCACTTCCCAAAATTGACGAACCAGCTCAGCAAGCCGAATGCTGTGATTGGTGTCATCCGAAGATTGGGCTGCGATAACCGACGATGTGTTGGGGGCCAAATGCACGCCCGAGTGCCCGCAATCCGAAGAGTGGGCTGCGACAAACGAAGACAGGTTGGGGCCGAGTGCCCGCCACCAGAAATGATCCATCCGAAATGTGTCTTCTGCAGCAACGGAAGTCCAGGCGCCAGTTGAATTTGTCCCACACACAGCAACTCGAAGAACAGTCCAGCTCCGATGAGCAGGTCAATCCGTTGCGGCTTGTGGAACGAAGGGTCAGCAAGCTGTATATTAGACGGGATATTCCAATTAGAGACGCTAATTGGGATGCTGGGTTGTTTGTCCGTGATCTTCTGGGCAACGACGGAAGTGATGCTAGTGGTGAACTCTGAAATCCGCGATTTCAGAACGAGATCCACCGAGATACCTTCAGTTGAGAAGCTAGCATCTCCTATGCCAGAGACCGCGGTAAGCGATTTGGTTTTTCTAAGTTTTAGCTGATTAGCTAGACCACTTGTGACGAAATGTAATTGTGATCCTGAGTCCAAAAAGTGCGCGACATGGCACGAAAGTTCCAACGTTGTTTTTACGAGAACGACGACGGTGGCTAACAGCACAGCATCAGAATGACTTTGGGATATTAGGGCTTGAGGCAATGAGGACGACATGGCAACCATGGCACTATGACTTGGTTGTTGTTGCGAGGCTTTACACGCAAAAGCGTGTGGTGCTTCGATCGGCAAGTACGGCAGGGACCGGATTTACAATCCTTCACATGATGGCCCTTTCGTAAGCAATTAAGGCATAATAAGAGCCGCTTTGCTTCCACCTGACGATCATTCGGCGACAGAGGTGCAAACCGTGGACAATTGGCAATTATATGGTTCGTGCCCTCGCATAACACACAAGAAAAGGGGGGCGCTCGATGCGACGAAAGATTTTATATGATGCGTACTCACGGTTTTCCCGGACTTGCCAACCTGATCTTGCCCTTGCGTTGATTGATCCACATTTTCAAGCGTTCGACATCTCTTTTCCAAAAATCCAGACAATTTTTCCCATGACGGCAGCTCTTGATTCGACGAAGTCTCCTCCCATCTGCTCTGAGTGGCCTTGTCCAGCTTCTGAAGTACACTCTGTACAAGAATACAGTCTGCTACTTCTTCCTTACTAGCCAGCGATTCCATTGCACGAATATGTGAGGTGACTCTGTCAGTCAGTTCCCTCAGCTTGCCCACCGATGCGTCAGCCTTCTCCAACCCAACAATCCCTCTGATGTGTGCCTGCAAAATAAAACGTTTAATATCAAAGCGATGCTTTAAAATATCTAATGCCACGATATAATTAGCCTCATTTATCTCCAATGAGCTGATGGTATTGAGGGCTGCGCCACTCAAACAGGAACGTAGATGCTGCAGCTTTTCGATAGGGGTTAGCTCGGACTCCTTGTCAATGATCGCGGTGAACATTGAGAAGAAATTGGCCCACCGTGTAAATTCCACTAAACTTTGGCAGCTCCAGCTGAGGTAACCGAGATCGATTGGCCATAACGACGATTGATTGGGATGCACTTGAGTTGGGGTTGATTGTCGAACAATGCTTGGTGCTGGACCGACTTCCAAGCTCGCGCTGAAGAATGGTCCGCAGTGATAATATGGACGAGTCGAATTTGGCAGGTACTTCACTGGACATGGACTCAAAATCCATTTCCTCTAAGCTGTTGTGCGCCACGGCAAAATTAGATTCCAGTACAGTCAACGATTGCAACAGTCCTTGCAGATCATATTCATCCATTTGGCACAGCTTCTCACAATCCATATCCGTGCGTATTGATTCTAGCCTATCGAAAATAGATCTAGTTTTCAACTTCAAAAATGTAATCCGAGACGCAGGGGAATTGTGTGCTGTGTGCTGCGTTGGCACTAAAACTTCCACCACTTGGAGCAGCGCCAAATGCCACCGACTCGCTATGTGTTTCACCAGCCTCATTTGCCATAGCAAACGATCCACTTTTTTTCTATTATTTTTCTATTTCCCATGTTTTGGCTACAGATAGTTGACGCGGAGTGTATTGGTCGAAGTTAAATTCGATTTTTCAACAAGCGATACAAGCTCAAACGTTTTGTGTGTTCACTTTTGCGGCACTTTTTATGTGCGCGAGAGAACGATCGAGAGAGTGCACGGATTTCGAGTTCGAATTCCAAAGAGAGTTATTGCAGCCGGTCACGAGAGATGGCTGAAGCAAACGACGAAAGAGTAGACGAAAAAAGCTAACGGACCTCGCTTAGAACTCTATGCAGCCGGTCTCGACGGTGCGTTGCGCAGGCTGAAGCAGACGGTGAAAGAGCAAACGAAAACGAATAGCGGGCCGCTAGCACTGCCACGGTCGGCCACAACGACTTTGTAGCATACCTATCCCAGGCTGAGGTAGGCTCAGTCTGTCCAAGGTTCTTTCTATAAGAAATTTGTAGAAATGCTGGCACTTTAAGGCAAAGGGATGGCCGTGAGACCGAAAATTGAGCGGGCGGAGCGTCGGGTTACCGTGCAGGCAATTCGGTATTCGCACTTTGGCGATGGAAGGGAAAACGCTGACACCGGAGTTTTGGTGTGTGCGGTAATAATATGTTTCTGGGTTACCTGGGTTGGGTTCGCGGTCGGCGAAGAAAATGATGACACGGGGTTGAGGTTTTGAGGTTTATGGGTTTTGTCTTTATTCTTGATTAATTGGGTTTTTATACTTCTAGTCGTGTAGTAATGCTTGCGTGTACTTTTGTGGTGGCGCGGTGTTGACTGTTGATGCACTGCCCCATTGATCCATGGCGCGCGCTATTTAAAGCCGGCACCTGGTGTGTGAGGCCGCTGAGTCCGCGTTTTCGTGGGTGTATGTTGGGGCACCGTTTCGCGGCGATCGCGGAACTTGGTGCAGTGTCAGGTGACCTAGTCCGCGTGTTTTGCTAACATAGCAACGCGGAATTAGGTGTAGTGTGTTTGGTAGTGTCAGGTGTTTTTTAATAATAGTCTATATATATACTTTAGTTTATGATTGTATTGTGTATATCTTACATTATCTATTTATATTTCTTGTGGCGGACCGTTGTGGTCCGTTACACCCCCCCCTTTCTTCCTGGCGGATGAAAGGTGGTGGGTGTGGTTGGTGGTTGGCGGTTGGCGTACCCGGTAGTGGGTCCGTAGTACTGTGGGTGTCGCTGGCTTCATCAGCGGACCCGCTGTCCACGGCGTCGTGGAATTCTTTTAGGTCGTTGATGTTCGCCACCTTTTGTTTTCGGCCTCCGGGGTGCTGTAATTTCACGATATTTGCCGACGTAAAGCCTTTGACTTTGTAGGGCCCGTCATACTTTGGGGCCAATTTCGCCGCAAAACCGTCGACTGCATTAGACAGGTGATGTTGGCGGATTAGTACCAGCGAGCCCACCGTGGGGGCGCCATTGTCGGCGGCGGAGATTATAGTGCCGGGATTGTTCTTGACTTGCCCGCTGGATGTTGTTTCGTACTATTGCAAATACTTCTTTAAGTCGCGTTGCCTTCGCGTGTGCTGTGTCCGGTGGGCTTCCTGTCCCTGGTGTGACTTCATCGTACAGTGCTCCAGGTAAGCGAGGTTCTCTCCCGTGTAGCAGGAATGAGGGGCTGAAACCAGTGGTTTCGGAGACGCTGGAGTTGATTGCCAGTGAAATCTCGGGTATCAGCTCATCCCATTTGTTTTGGTGATCCTCCACGAATTGTGCGATCATGGTCTTCACCGTCCGATTGGCCCGTTCCGTAGGGTTTTCCTGGGGACAATACGGTGCGGTGTGCTGCAGATCAACGCCGGCTGTTTGCATAAACAGGCGGAATGAGCGGCTGGTGAACTGTGTTCCATTGTCACAGACGAATCGTTTCGGCACGCCGAAGTGACTTAGAATGCGTTCCCGAAAAGCTAGCTCTAGGGTAGCTGTGGTAGCTTTCTTTGAGTGGCACTAGTTCGGTCCATTTCGAGAAGGTGTCGAAGAATACCAGTAGCATGGTGTTTCCTCGTTTGGATCGGGGCAGTGGCCCGACGAAGTCGGCGCACAGTGTGGCGAAAGGTTCCTCTGCCCTGCGGGTGAGCATCTTACCCACGGGCTTGCGCTGCAGTGCCTTGAACTTTTGACAGCTCAAGCAGCTGCGTACGTACTTTCTCACATCGCGGTGTAGGCCGGGCCAGTAATATCGTTGTGCGATCCGTGTGATGGTTTTCCGGACGCCGAGGTGGCCTGCCGTGGGCTGGTCATGGCATTCCTTGAGGACTCTTTGGCGTCGGTCCTTTGGGACGCAGAGTTTCCATGACACGTAGTCGTGGTCGTCAGCTCCGTGGCCTAGATGCCTGTAGAGTTCTCCATTCTCGAAGACGTAGTCTGGGTATTTGTCGGGTTCGTCTTTGGTTTGTTGAATCCTTCGTGTGAGCCAGGGGCAGGTTGTTGAGTCCTCTTTGATCCTGGCTAGCGTTTCCAAGGGTTGTCGAGACAGGGCGTCGGCGACTACGTTTTGTTTCCCTGCTCTATAGTGGACGTCGTACTGATACTGTTGGAGTTCGAGCGCCCATCTCGCTACTCTTCCGTAGGGGCTCTCCAGAGTGTTCAGCCATTTTAGCGCGAGATGGTCTGTTATAACGTCGAACCGGTATCCCTCTAGGTAGCAGCGTAGTTTTCGGATTGCCCAAATGACGGCGAGGCATTCCTTGTCTGTAGCGGAGTAGTTTCCTTCGGCCTGGTTCAAGCGTCGGCTGACATAGGCGATGACGCGTTCCTTTCCTTCGATCTCCTGCGTGAGTACGGCGCCTATGCCGAGGTTGCTCGCATCGGTTTGTAGTGAGAACTTGACGTTGAAATCGGGGCAAAGCAAGTACAGGAGCGGTCGTGAGTAGTTCCTTTAGTTGGTCGAAGGCCGCTTGTTGATCTGCTGTCCATGTCCATGTTTGTCCTTTCTTGAGTAGCTGAGACATTGGTTGGACGACTGTAGCAAAGTTTGGGACGAATCTTCGGTACCATGATGCCATTCCGATGCACTGGCGTAGTTCCTTTAGGTTCGTGGGTGGCTTGAGTTCTTTGACGGCAGCAATCTTGTCGGGGTCTGTGTGGATACCTTCTTCGCTGATGACGTGACCAAGATATTTGATCCGGTTTTGGAAGAATGTGCACTTTTCTGCGTTTATCCGCAGGTTCGCTTTTCGAAGGCGAGAGAGAACTATTGCCAGGTTGTGTAGGTGGTCCTTGAAGTCTCGTCCGACGACGACAATGTCGTCTAAATATGCGAATGCGTAGGGTTCCATGTCGGCACCGATCACAGTATCAAGGGCCCGTTGGAATGTTGCTGGTGCAGAGTGTAATCCGAAGGGCATCACTTTCCATTGATAGAGACCTCTGCCGGGGACCGTGAAGGCGGTGGCTTCTCTACTTCCGTTAGCCATGGGTATTTGCCAGTATCCGTTCTTCAGATCGAGGGTGGTTATGAAGCGTGCGTTCTGTAGGCGCTCCAAGATGTAGTAGATTCTGGGCAGTGGGTATGCGTCAGGGATGGAGTGAGTGTTGAGTTGTCGGTAGTCCACGCACATGCGCCATTTGCCGTTCTTTTTACGTACGAGTACGATGGGCGCGCTGTGCGGGCTTCGTGAGGGTTCGATGAGACCTTCTTGGATCAATTGGTCGACTTGCTCGTCGATAATCCGCATCATGGCTGGGTTCTTTGGGTAGTACCGCTGCTTGATGGGTCGATTATCCCTCATGACGATGGTATGCTCGGCGATGGCCGAGGTTCCGTGGAGGTTATTGAATTTTGGAAGTTCTGCGTCCAGAAATTCTTGGATCTGTGGTGCCAGGTCCGGCGGCCGGGGCTCGGAGACCGGTTCTGGATCGTGTTCTGAGGGGTCGGTGATCTCGGGGTCCGTGGGCTGGCTTGGGTCTTCTGGGAGGATGGTGGTGTCGAACGCACTGGGGGGTTCGGTCCTACGTGGGTAGTCGCTTATGTGGGCGACGATCGGGGTAGCGTTGGCCGTGAGTGGCGTAGCTTCGTGGGTCTGGCGGTATATCTGGGTTGCAATTTCTCCAGATCGACGTATGGCCAGGCGGGTCTCAGTGACGACTCTGTTTTCGCAGCGACGACTTGTTTGGGCGACGAAGATTTCGGACGTGGTGTTAGGCATGGCGTGGTGCATGGCGCTAGTGGGCACGTCAGTACGCGGAAGGTACTCCAGTGGGTTGGCGAAGATCTGGGTGACGTCGGCCGTGGGTGCGACAGGGCTGCGGTCGGTGTTTCGGGGAGTCATCGGGCTAGATTCCGGTTCCGGGTGGAGGGGTTCTGTGGATATTAGTTCGATGATTGGACCCGACCAGGGGATTTGCGTGGCTATTTCCCTCGTGGTTTGGTTGCCGCATTGCTGCTGCCGTTGTCTGTGTCTTTGTTCGGGGCTGGTTGTCGTCTCTGAGGTTGTCCGTGGGTTCCGTGGGTTCACCTTCTCCGTTGAGGGAATGGTGCATGGGTGCGCGGTGGCTGAACTTGGTCCTGGGCTTCCTGTGTCGAGCGGGTTCCAGTTCGTTTGGGTTTGTCTCGTGGGTGAGATCCTTGTGGTGGGTTCGGGGGTGCGTGTGCCCCGTAGTTTGTTTTGATCCTGGGCTTCCTGTGTCGAGCGCCTGGTTCAAGTGTGTTGCTTCTTGTCTCGTGTGTGAGATCCTCGTGGTGGGTTTGGGATGTGTGTTCCCTGGGTTTGGCTTAGGACGCGGGTGCTCCGTAGTGGCCGTGGGATTCGTTTCCCGTTTGCTTGGTTGCAGTTTACCGGTGCTTGTTTCGGATTCGTGTTTTCCGTTGTGGGCCGGTGTTTCGCTTGCGCTGCGGTTGGTTTCGGTGTCGTATTCTTCGTTGCGGTATTGGGTGCCGTTTTCTTTGTGGTAGGTCGGGGACGTGTGTTCGCTGCGGTTGGCTTAGGTTTCTTGTTGATTGTTTCGGTGTCTTGGACGTGGTTGGTCAGAACTGACGGTGGCGTTGGCGTGGGGCGGTGATCTCGTAGTTTTAGCAGCGTGGTGCCGCATTGGATCGTCGTTTCGATGGCACATAGAAAGTCCATGCCGACAATAACTTGCTCCAACATGTTTGGTAGGACCAGGAGTGGGATTTGAACCTCTCGATGATCCAGCTTGATGGGCGCCAGTAGAACTTGTGTGATCTCTCTGACTGAGCCGTCAGCCAGGCGTATGCGGACGCATGCATCTTGCAGGTTGGAGTTATTGTCTAGTTGTTGGGCCAGGTTGGCACTGACGAAACTTCGGGATGCCCCGGTGTCGATAGTGGCCTCTGTTCTTTGTCCACCTATCGTCACTATCGCCACTATCCGGCCGTCGTTCATGTGGAGCGGGCGGCTTTGCGAGGTTATTGTTGCGTCGTTTTCGGCTGATCCCGTGTCAGTCGAGGACGCGCGTCGTTTCCCGACGTGGCCTGGCGGCAACAGTCGATAGTGCGAGTGCCGCGTTTTCCACATTCCCAGCAGAATAGAATCGAGGGGTGGGTGCAGTCGTAGGCGGCGTGCCCAGCTTGACCACACCGGCGACAGGCGGTGCGTGGATTGGAAATGGGCGTGGTGATCATGCGATGGGCCACGTCCGGCCCCATCGCATCTGTTGGATTTGCTGACTGTCTCCGAGGTGTGTCCGCTGAGACCCAATGGGGTCTCCGAGCTGGCATCCGGTAGTAGTCATCTTCTCTGCGATCTGGGCGCCTTGCCGGCCTGGTGTCTCTTGGTGCGCTTCGGATGGGTGCGGGGGTGATCTCATGTTCCCTCTCGTGGATGATTTCGTACTCAGAGGCGAGCCGTGTCAGCTGTGACAAGCTTTCTAATTGGTCTCGTCGCACGTATAGCTGGATTCCTGGCAAGGCGTTGTCGTAGATTCTGTGCAGCTGTTTAACTGGATCGTACCCGGCATGGTGCATGAGTAGCCGTATCTCGATGAGGTAATCTTTGAACGGTTCTCTCACCGCTTGCTTGCGGCCTCGGATCTGGTCGTCCAATTGTTCGAAATACCTTGGCGGCAGAAAATACGACAGAAATTCCTGGCGGAAGTATCCCCAGGAGCTACACTGCAGTTGGCTGGTACGGTACCAACGGCTAGCCCGGTTGGTGAGTAGTTCGGCCATGGCCCGAGGCAACTGGTTGGTGTCCACTCCATACGAGCTTGCGCGTTCCTCGAGTAGTTCAGAAAGGATATCGGGTCATTTTCTCCGCTGAACTGGATGCCCCATCCGCGGATGCGTTCCGCGGTTCGTGCGATGCGGTTGTAGTCGGGCCCGTCTATGTGTGGGTCGATCGCTGGCACAATTCTCTGCGTGGGTGAGCGGCAAGTTTCCGTGGTTGGTGGCCTGGGGAGATCGTCGACCATTAAGGTTGGTGGCCGGGGCTCGTTCTCAGCGATTGTGGGGATTTGTATGCTGGGTTTTGGGTCCTGCCTCTGGGTGCCTGATGGACCCGGGGTAGTGGGCATCGGGGACTTGGAGCGTCCGGCTAGTCGGGCGTATTTCCGCTCAAGTTCTGCCAGGTGAACCCAATTACTCGACGGGAGTGGTCCGGCGACTTGTATGGCAAAGTTCCTACGCATTTCGTCGACAGTTCCTTCACCGCTGAATCCAAATTCCTTGGCGAAAGCCTCCAGATCCTCTCGACGACGCTTGTAAATCCAGCCGATGCTGACGCCTGGGTTAGTGGTTTTCTCTACGGCGTGGAATTCGCTGCCTGAGTCCTCTTCGTGGGATTCCATGGTGTTTTTGTGTTGCTTCTGGGGTGTTTTTGGGCACTTGATCACTGTTTTTCGGTACTCGCGCACTGCGTATACTTTCTCGGTGCCACTCGCGACTGGATTTGTGTGTTCAGTTCTAGCTCTGTTTTTCTATTTTCTCGGTGGCCGTGGGTCTTTAGTCCACGCATCCCCGTGTTAAGGTTTTTCTCCTTTAAATCTCCTTAACGTTGCCAGTAAGGTCCCTGCTCGGGCGCCACTTGTAGCATACCTATCCCAGGCTGAGGTAGGCTCAGTCTGTCCAAGGTTCTTTCTACAAGAAATTTGTAGAAATGCTGGCACTTTTAAGGCAAAGGGATGGCCGTGAGACCGAAAATTGAGCGGGCGGAGCGTCGGGTTACCGTGCAGGCAATTCGGTATTCGCACTTTGGCGATGGAAGGGAAAACGCTGACACCGGAGTTTTGGTGTGTGCGGTAATAATATGTTTCTGGGTTACCTGGGTTGGGTTCGCGGTCGGCGAAGAAAAATGATGACACGGGGTTGAGGTTTTGAGGTTTATGGGTTTTGTCTTTATTCTTGATTAATTGGGTTTTATACTTCTAGTCGTGTAGTAATGCTTGCGTGTACTTTTGTGGTGGCGCGGTGTTGACTGTTGATGCACTGCCCCATTGATCCATGGCGCGCGCTATTCAAAGCCGGCACCTGGTGTGTGAGGCCGCTGAGTCCGCGTTTTCGTGGGTGTATGTTGGGGCACCGTTTCGCGGCGATCGCGGAACTTGGTGCAGTGTCAGGTGACCTAGTCCGCGTGTTTTGCTAACATAGCAACGCGGAATTAGGTGTAGTGTGTTTGGTAGTGTCAGGTGTTTTTAATAATAGTCTATATATATACTTTAGTTTATGATTGTATTGTCTATATCTTACATTATCTATTTATATTTCTTGTGGCGGACCGTTGTGGTCCGTTACAACTTTTGTTCGCTCTTTCTCTTAGCAAATGTTGAGTTATATGTTTAAAATTCAAAGAATTAAATGTTTAAACATTTTAACGCACTATAAGTTCGTACGGCGATCACGTCGGGGTCACCAAAATGTTGGAAGCTGCCGTTAATTTTTCGGCAACTCTGACTCCACATTTACGACAATTATTCTCCGTATTTAGTTTTTAATATTTCTGTTTATTATTCGACGATTTTATACAATTTGAAGGGAGCGTGGCCGTGAACTGCGATTCGGTGTGTTAAACTTTACAATATTTGCGAGCTCGATTAATATAACGGGTTCGAGTTGGAATTTTTGTAGAACTAATTTGGACTGCTCGGAGATGCGCGGCGATCGACAATATTTTAGACTGAGACTATAAAAGGGCAAAAGCACTGCAATATAAACAGTACGAAGGGTGCATACATATGCGTGCGCTTCTATGCACTGTAAGAGGGAGCGATGAGCGCGACAATAGCAAACTAGTATAAGAGCGTATAAAGAGAGTATACATGTAAACAAGGCGAGCTGCTCTTAGTAATTATGTAGCTGCTGCTGTTTCCGAACAAATTATATAAATTAAATATTACTTCATACAAATACAATGTACACTTAAAGCAATTTACAACTACACAAAAATATATTTAAACACACACAAACACACTTTGTAAAACCATGTAACACCTTAGAATAACTCCATTACTATATTACGTTATTCTTATAAAAGGGGTGGTGTAGTGTATTCATGCAGTATGTTTGGCCTAAATCAATTTAAGGACCACTCCCAAAGGCCAAGTTGCAATATGATGCAGTTCGAGCGGCGGTCATTGTCGCTGCCCAAAAAGTGATGCGTCTGCATCTATGCCGTGAGAACCTTACGTAACGGGCATTGGGCAGGTACCACCGCTGACCGAAATCTGACGCCTCATATTGCATGTTGACTGTGGGAAACTTACGCAACGGGGCTTTGTTTCCCACGACAGAACACCTGCATGGAGTCAACTCGCCCCAACGATTTTTGAATAAATATAAGTTTGATTTCAATAAACATTAATTATTAATCCCGAACATCGGAACTGAGTCCACCAAGCACTCGGCGGGAGTGGTCCGGCGACTAGTATAGCAAAGTTCTTGCGCAACTCTTCGACAGTTCCTTCGTTGTCAAATCCGAATTCCTTGGCGAAGGCCTCCAGCTCGTCTCGGCGGCGTTTGTGGATCCAGCCGATGCTGACGCCTGGATTGGGGGTTTGCTCGCTGGTTTGGAATTCACTGCTTGAGTCGTCTTCGTAGGTTTCCATGGTGATTGGACTGAGTTTTCCCTCTGCGTTGTTTTGGGCACTTTTCACTGTTTTAGCACTTGGTCAATGAGTATACTTTCCCCGGTGGCACTCGCGACTGGATTCGGGTGGGTGCGCGGATTTATTCTTTCTCGGTGGCTGTGGGTCTTTACTCCACGTAGCCCTTCACGGAGTTTTTTTTTTCCCTTCAAGTTTCCTTAAAGTTGCTAAAAGTCGGGCTTGGCCGTGAGACCAAAAGTGGAGCGGGCGTAGAGTCTGGTTACCGTGCGGGTAATTTTGTGATCGTACTTGGCGATGAAAACATTGACACCTGAGTCTCGGTGTGCGGTAATATATTTTGTGTTACGTTATTCGCGTTCGCGCTCGGCTAAGAAATGATGGCTCTTGGGTGGTTGGTTTTTTGATGTTATTAAATGTTTTTATTTGTGTTCTGTATTGTTTCTCGTGGTTATGGTGTCGTGTGGTGGTTCTTGTACTGTTTTCTTGTTTAGGTGTTGTGTTGGTAGCCTCGGCGGATGTACTGCCGTTTGGTGCTCGGCTGATGGACTGCCCTGATTGATCGAGGGCTCGGGCTATTTAAGGACGATCTCGAGGGCTGAGTCCGCAATTTTGTGGTTATGGAAGTGGTGTCGAGTTCTCCACGCGTGCCACCGACACGGTCACTTCCTCGGTTGCGCTGAGAAATGAGCTGAGTGTAGTTTTGGCACTTTGGTCATTGACTCGGTTGCACCGAGAAATGAGCTGAGTGTAGTTTTTGGCACTTTTGGTCATTGACTCGGTTGCACCGAGAAATGACCTGCGTGGAGTTGCGAAACTCGGGGAAACTGGGGCGCGTGTTTTGATTCCGCAGAATCGATCGGCGCGTGTGACTTGGAAATTTACAAGGTAAGGTGTACTGTGTTGGTGTTGTTTGTGTAGAGGTATATATGAGAAAGTAACTTAGTGCTTTGAATATGTTCTCTTAAATAACGAATGTAACGGGCCCTGGTCCCAGGGTTCGTTACACATTTTACATTTTTTTTGCTACATCTGTCATCTTCATCTCTTCTCAAAAGCACAGTGTGTAAGCAGTGTATGAGCGAGAGCATAAATCAGTAGCGGCTGCAACGCTAACGAGAGTGCGGTTAGCATTTGAAAGTTAATTTCATCATTGAGGTTATAATGACCCGATCTGAACCAGATTCTCTACGATAGTACATTTTCCGTTTTTATCTATCTTCCAAATTGTGGACTTTCGTCTCTTGCGGGGGCGGCCCGAGATATTTAAATACAATTGTATTAAAGTGTTTAAATGTTTAATGCGATTGGCATACCATCAAAAGTCTTCCTCAATGCCCTGAACTTCAAATTACAAAGCGTGCAAAATTTGATTGTGTTATATTTTGACATTTTATTCAATAGCAGTCATGATTATATTTACATATTTATATTTTTATATGGATATACATTTTTTTTTTGTAATATCAGTCTGTTTTATTTAATACTGTCCATCGTGGACAATCATTAAATTGGTTAATAGATTTAAGAGTTGGTTGATTTGATTTATGATGTGCTAAGGTGGCACTATCCGGCTAGTCCCGGCAGAGATCCAGATGATGGGTCGTGAGGAGCCTTCGGTCTGTTCACTGTTATCCAGTAGGTTGATCGCCAAATTGTTGGCGTTTAAATCACCAGGCCCTGTCATGATTGTCCCAGCCCTATTAAAAAGGCAAGAAGCATGGCAAGCAACTGGCTTCAAGTATATTTTCCAAGATACTCATAGTGGGGAAAATTCCTGACGCATTGCTTAAGGCAAAGATTGTCCTTATCCCCAAAGCTGTAAAAGCCTCGCTCTCCACCGCAAAAGACTTCAGACCAATCAGTCTGTCGTGCTTTCTCTTCAAGACATTTGAGAGACTAGTCGGACTACATCTAAGGACTACGATAAATCCAAAGATGCTGTCAGACTCACACAATGCCTACAGGAATGGTAAATCCACAGAAACGGCACTTCACGAAGTAATCACTTCGGTGGAAAAATCCCTTTATTCAAAGGAATATTCCCTAATTGCCTTTCTCGATATCGAGGGAGCCTCGACTAATGTCATACCAAGAGCCATCAACCAAGGTCTGACTAGCCTGGGGGTGGACGATCACTTGACGACGCTTATCGATCAATTGCTCATATGCAGGACGGTGACGTCGTCGATGGGATCGTCCACTCAGTCAAGGTATGTCAACAGAAGCACACCGCAGGGTGGGGTTCTGTCTCCCCTTTAATGGAACATAGAAGTCAACAAGATTCTGAGTGACCTGGAGAGGGGGGGCTGTAAAAGTGGTGGCATACGCGGATGACGTTGCTATAATCGTCTCGGGGTAAATTCCCTCAAACACGCTGCGACCTAATGTCAGCAAAGATCGCGAAATTGTCAGATTGGACAAAATCGCGCGGACTGGGAGTAAATCCTTTGAAAACGGAACTTGTATTATTTTCACGTAAATACAAGATTCCGCCCCTCAACCCTCCAATGCTTAACGAATGCTGAATCCTTCAGCAATAGTGCCAGTTACCTGGGGTTGGTAATTGACAGCAAGCTCAACTGGAACCAAAACATCAAAGAAAAAGTGACGAAGGCTACGATAGCCCTCTGCAAGAAAGCCATTGGTCTAAAGTTGGGCATTAACCCAAGTATAGTCCAATGGATATATCTAGCAAAAGTTAGACCAATTCTACTCTACGGAGTCACGGTGTGGTGGCCGGCCCTATCAAAAAGTCCATCACCAAAATGCTCGGCAAGGTACAAAGAACTGCCGCACCTGCATCAGTGGAGCACTTCGCACCACCCCGAATGATGCGCTAAACGCTGTCCTGTGCCTCCAGAGTCCTAACCTCCAGAGTCCTAAGGCTCAGGCACTCATGGCAGCAATTCAACTAAGAGACTCTGACCAATGGGTGCCGCAAAATATGGGACACTCATCCATTCTAAACAAAAACAACAACGTCCCTACAAAAACGGAATACTGCAGGGATTATACAGAAACTCCCTTTGAAATAAATTTTCCCTTACCAAGACAGCTGGCTCTAGGGAAATCCGGGTGCCCTGACGGAGCCATAAAAATGATCACGGATGGCTCCAAAATGGAAAATAAAGTAGGAGGAGGTATCTACTCCGAGCAACTAAATATAAGGAACTAATTTAGGCTTCCGAATCACTGCAGTGTCTTCCAAGCGGAACATCTACAGTGACAGCCAAGCAGCGATCAAATCACTAAATGCGATTACATTGTAACGAACCCTGGGACCAGGGCCCGCTCCATTCACACACATATTCATATTCATAGCACTAAGTTACTTTGTCATATATGTATAATCTATACACCAACAACACAAACACCATACACCTGACACTGTACAATTTCCAAGTCCCATGCGCCGATCGATTTCTGCAGAATCGACACACGCGCCATAATTTCCACAGAGTTACCCAACTCCAGTTCCCCCCCCGAGTTACACAACTCCACGCAGGTCATTCCTCGGTACGACCGAGCCAATGACCACAGCCTCGACTCAGCTCATTTCTCTGTGCATCCGAGGCAATGACCGTGTCGGTGGCACGCGTGGAGAACTCGACACCAACTAAAACCCAGACTTGCGGACTCAGCACTAGAAATCGGCCTTAAATAGGCCGGGCCCGCGATCCATCAGGGCAGTCCATCGCCTATCATAAACCAAAACGGCAGTCCATCGCCTATAATAAACCAAAGCGGCAGTCAATCAGCCGAGAACCAAACGGCAGTCCATCGCCTATCCTAAAACACGGCAGTCCATCGCCTATCATAAATCAAAACGGCAGTACATCCGCCGCGGCTATCAGCACCACGCCTCCGTAAGAACACTATACAAGAAACCACTACACGACACCAAAAACCACGAGAAAACCATACAGAACACAAATAAAACCATTTAATAACATCAAAACAAACTCACGAAGTGTCAGCATTTCTTCGCCGAGCGCGAACACAAAAATCAGGTGACGCAACAAACCATATTACCGCATACACCAAAAACTCAGGTGTCAACGGTTTGCCGTTTCATCGCCAAGTGCGATCACCAAACTACCTACACGGTAACAAGACTCTACGCCCGCTCCACTTTCGGTCTCACCACCAAGCCCTACCCTAAAGTTCCAGCAATACTACAAAATTTCTTGTAGAGAACCGGGGCAGACTGAGCTTACCTCAGTCTGAAATAGGTATCATTACAAGTGGCACCCGAGCAGGGACTTTACGGAAACTTTTAAGGAGATTTCAAAGCCAACTTTCTGGCAACTTTAAGGAAACTTAAAGAGAAAACCTTAACACGGGGCTACGTGGATTAAAGACCCACGGCCACCGAGAAAGTATAGTAGAGCTAACCACAGAACACAAGTCCGGTACAAAGCCAAATTCGCGCACCCACCCGAATTCAGTCGCGAGTGCCACCGGGAAAAAAAAACGCAGTGACCAAGTGCTAAAAAACAGTGAGAAGTGCCCAAAAACAACACCGAGGATAAAATCAGTCCAATCACCATGGAAGCCTACGAAGACGACGCGAGCATTGATTTCCACACCAGCGAGCCAGTCGCCAATCCAGGCGTCAGCATCGGCTGGATCTACAAGCGCCGCCGAGATGAGCTGGAGGCCTTCGCCAAGGAATTCGAATTTGACACCGAAGGAACTGTTGAAGAGTTGCGCAAGAACTTTGCCATGCTAGTCGCCGGACCGCTCCCGCCGGGTGCCTGGACTCGCTTGGCAGAACTCGAGAGACAATACGCAAGACCAGCAGGACGCTCCAAGTCCCCGTTGCCCACTACTCCAGGACCATCAGTCACCGGAGGATGGGACCCCAAAGAAGGCTGTGCAAGTCCCCGCAGCCCCAGAGCCCGCGCCGCGACCACCAGTGGTCACAGCCGCCGATCTTCCAGGTCCGCCCACTATGGAAACCTCCCGTACCCCCACACAGAGAATTATTCCGTCGATTGACGCACCCATAATCGGGCCCGACTATAACCACGTCGCACGCACGGCAGAACGCATCCGCCGATGGGGCATCCAGATCAACGGAGATGTTATCCCACTATCGTTTCTGGAACTACTCGAGGAACGCGCCCGCGCCTACGGGTGGACACCAACCAGCTGCCTCGGGCATGGCCGAACTACTCACCGACCGAGCCAGTCGCTGGCACCGTACCAGCCAACTACAGGGGTAGTTCCTGGGCATATTTCCGCCAGGAGTTTCTGACGTATTTTCTGCCGCCAAGGTACTTCGAACAATTGGACAACCAGATGCGAGGCTGCAAAGCAAGCGGTGGGAGAACCATTCAAAGACTATCTCATCGAGATACGGCTACTCATGCACCATGCCGAGTACGACCTAGTTAAAGAACTCTATAGGATCTACGACAACGCCCTGCCAGGACTCCAACTATACGTGCGACGAGACGAATTGGAAAGTTTGTCACAGCTAACCCGATTAGCGGCAGAGTACGAGCTTATTCACGAGAGGAAACACGCGACGACTCCCGCACCCATGCGAATCCCACCAAGAGACACCAGGCCGGCAAGGCACCCAGACCGCAGAGAAGGTGAGTCCTACCGTACCCCTTTCGAGAACCCCATTGGGATTCAGCCGACACACCGCGCAGACAGTCATCGAATCAAACCAGCACAACGAACCACGACGTCGCCCATCGAATGATCACCACTCCCATTGCCAACCCACGCGCAGCCTGTCGCCGATGTGGTCAAGAGGGACACGCCGCCTATGACTGCACCAACGCTTCGATCCTATTCTGCTGGGAATGTGGAAAGCGCGGCACTCGAACCGTCGACTGCTGCCGCCGAGCCACGTCGGGAAACGACACGCGTCCTCGACTGACACGGGATCAGCCGAGAACGACGCCTCCCCAGACCCGCGACTAAGCAACCCACTACACGTGAACGACGGCCGAATAGTGGCTATAGTGACAATAGGAGGACAAACAACGGAGGCCCCCATCGACACCGGGGCGTCCCGAAGTTTCGTCATCAACAACCTGGCCCGACAACTAACCAACACTTTCAACCTGCAAGATGCATGCGCCCGCATACGCCAGGCTGATGGCTCAGTCAGAGAGATCACACAGGTTCTACTGGCGCAAATCAAGCTGGATCAACGAGAGGCCCAAATCCCACTCCTGGTCCTCCCCAAACATGCTGGAGCAAGTTATAGTCGGCATGGACTTCCTATGTGCCATCGAAACGACGATCCAATGCGGCACCACGCTGCTAAAGCTACAAGATCGCCACCTCACGCCAACGCCACCGTCAGTTCAATCCAACCACGTACAAGTCACCGAACCCAGCACCAAGAAATCTAGGTCAACAGCGAACACACTTCCCCGACCTACCACAAAGAATACGGCACCCAATACCGCAACGAAGAATACGACCCCGAAACCAACGGCACCCAATAATGCAACGAAGAATACGACACCGAAACCAGCCACAGCGAAAGCAAAGCACCGGCCCACAACGGAAAACACGAATCCGAAACAAGCACCGGTACACTGCAACCAAGCACACGGGAAAACGAATCCCATGGCCACTACGGAGCACCCGCGTCCTAAGCCAAACCCAGGGAACACACATCCCAAACACACCACGAGGATCTCACATACGAGACCAGAATCAACACACTTGAACCAGGCGCTCGACACAGGAAGCCCAGGATCAAAACAAACTACGGGGCACACGCATCCCGAACCTACCACAAGGGATCACACACGAGACAAACCTCAACGAACTGGAACCCGCTCGACACAGGAAGCCCAGGTCCAAGTTCAGCCACCGCGCACCCATGCACCCTACCCTCAACGGAGAAGGTGAACCCACGGACACCCTCAAAGACGACAACCAGCCCCGAACAACGACAACGACAACGGCAGCAACAGTACAACAACCAAACCACGAGGGAAACAGCCACGCAAATCCCTTGCTGGTCGGGTCCAATCATCGAACTAATATCCACGGAACCTCTCCACTCGGAACCGGAATCTAGCCCGATGACCCCCCGAAACACCGACCGCAGCCCTGTCGTACCCACGGCTGACGCCACACCGATTTTCGCAAACCCACTGGAGTACCTTCCGCGTACTGACGTGCCCACTAGCGCCATGCACCACGCCATGCCTATCACCACGTCCGAAATCTTCGTCGCCAAACAAGTCGTTGCTGCGAACACAGAGTCGTCACTGAGACCCGCCTGGCCATATGTAGATCTGGAGACATTACGACCCAGGTATACCGCCAGACCCACGAAACTACGCCACTCACGGCCAACGCTACCCCGATCGTCGCCCACATAAGCGACTACCCACGTAGGATCGAACACCCCAGCGCGTTCGACACGACCATCCTCCCAGAAGACCCAAGCCAGCCAAAGGGACCCCGAAACCCCCGATCTCACCGAACCCGATCCAGAACTGATCTCCGATCCCTGGCCGCCAGACATAGCGCCACAGATTCAAGAATTTCTGGACACAGAACTTCCAAAGTTCAATAATCTCCACGGGACCTCCATCATCGCCGAGCACACCATCGTCATGAGGGATAATCGACCCATCAAACAGAGGTACTACCCAAAAGAACCCAGCCATGATGCGGATTATCGACGAGCAAGTCGACCAATTGATTCAAGAAGGTCTTATCGAACCCTCACGAAGCCCGCACAGCGCCCCATCGTACTCGTACGTAAAAGAACGGCAAATGGCGCATGTGCGTGGACTACCGACAACTCAACACTCACTCTATTCCTGACGCATACTCACTGCCCAGAATCAACTACATCTTGGAGCGCCTACAGAACGCACGCTTCATAACCACCCTCGATCTGAAGAACGGATACTGGCAAATACCCATGGCCAACGGAAGTCGAGAAGCCACCGCCTTCACGGTCCCCGGCAGAGGTCTCTATCAATGGAAAGTGATGCCCTTCGGATTACATTCTGCACCAGCAACATTCCAATGGGCCCTTGATACCGTGATCGGAGCCGACATGGAACCCTACGCATTCGCATATTTAGACGACATTGTCGTCGTCGGACGAACTTCAAGGACCACCTACACAACCTAGCAATAGTCCTCTCTCGCCTTCGAAAAGCGAACCTGCGGATAAACGCGGAAAAGTGCACATTTTTCCAAAGCCGGATCAAATATCTTGGTCACGTCATCAGCGAAGAAGATATCCACACGGACCCCGACAAGATTGCTGCCGTCAAAGAACTCAAGCCACCCATGAACCTAAAAGAACTACGTCAGTGCATCGGAATGGCATCATGGTACCGAAGATTCGTTCCAAACTTTGCTACAGTCGTCCAACCAATGTCTCAGCTACTCAAAAAAGGACAAACATGGACATGGACCGCAGATCAACAAGCGGCCTTCGACCAACTAAAGGAACTACTCACGACCGCTCCCGTACTTGCTTGCCCCGATTTCAACGTCAAGTTCTCACTACAAACCGATGCGAGCAACCTCGGCATAGGCGCCGTACTCACGCAAGAGATCGAAGAAAAGGGCGCGTCATCGCCTATGTCAGCCGACGCTTGAACCAGGCCGAAGGAAACTACTCCGCCACAGACAAGGAATGCCTCGTCGTCATTTGGGCAATCCGAAAACTACGTTGCTACCTTGAAGGATACCGGTTCGACGTTATAACCGACCATCTCGGATTCAGCAAACCAAAGCAGAACCCGATAAATACCCTGACTACGTCTTCGAGAATGGAGAACTCTACAGGCATCTGGGCCACGGAGCCAACGATCACGACTACGTGTCATGGAAACTTTGGAGAACTCTACAGGCATCTGGGCCACGGAGCCGACGATCACGACTACGTGTCATGGAAACTTTGCGTCCCAAAAGACCGACGCCAAAAGAGTCCTCAAGGAATGCCATGATCAGCCCACGGCAGGCCACCTCGGCATTCGGAAAACCATCACACGGATAACACAACGATACTATTGGCCCGGTCTATACCGCGATGTGCGGAAATACGTACGCAGCTGTTTGAGCTGCAAAAGTTCAAGGCACTGCAACGCAAGCCCGTGGGTAGGATGCTTTACCCGCAGGGCAGAGGAACCTTTCGCCACACTATGCGCCGACTTCGTAGGGCCACTTCCCCGATCAAAACGAGGGAACACCATGCTGCTGGTATTCTTCGACACCTTCTCAAAATGGACCGAACTAGTGCCACTTAAGAAAGGTACCACAGCTAGCATAGAGCTAGCTTTCGGGAACGCATTCTAAGTCACTTTGGCGTTCCAAAACGATTCGTCTGTGACAATGGAACACAGTTCACCAGCCGCTCGTTCCGCACGTTTATGCAAACAGCCGGTATGGATCTGCAACACACCGCACCGTATTGCCCCCAGGAAAACCCTACGGACCGGGCCAATCGAAAAGTGAAGACCATGATCGCCCAATGCGTGGAGGATCATCAAAACACATGGGACGAACTCATACCCGAGATATCACTAGCAATTAACTCCAGTGTCTCGGAAACAACTGGATTCAGCCCCGCCTTCTTGCAACAAGGGAGAGAACCTCGCTTACCTGGAGCATTTATACGACGAAGTTACGCCAGGGACAGGAAGCCCTCCGGACACAGCCCACACTAAGGCAACCCGACTCAAAAAGTATTCGCGATAGTGCGGAACAACATTCAGCGGGCGAGTCACGAACAATCCCGGCACTACAATCTCCGCCGACGACAATGGCGACCCACGGTGGGCCAACTAGTACTGATCAGACAACACCACCTCTCCAACGGCCCCAAAATATGATGGGCCATTCAAAGTCAAAGGTTTCGCGTCAACAAATATTGTCAATATGCAACACCCCGGAAGTAGGAAACTGAAAGTTGCAAATATCAACGACCTGAAAGAGTACCACGACACGTTGGACAGCGACCCTGCTGAGGAAGCAAACGAGACCAGCGATCACAACGACCCCTGACGACGGAAAACCACCAATAGAAACGCCAAAACACGTCGGAAGGATCCCGCGGGCAACGTAACGATAACGACAGTGTCCACTTGTAACTCCATCCGGTAGAAAGGGGTGTAACAAACCCTGGGAGCAGGGCCCGTTACATTCACATACATATTCATATTCATAGCACTAAGTTACTTTGTCATATATGTATAATCTACTGTACAATTTCCAAGTCCCACGCGCCGATCGATTTCTGCAGAATCGACACACGCGCCATAATTTCCACAGAGTTACCCAACTCCAGTTCCCCGAGTTACACAACTCCACGCAGGTCATTCCTCGGTACGACCGAGCCAATGACCACAGCCTCGACTCAGCTCATTTCTCGGTGCATCCGGGGCAATGACCGTGTCGGTGGCACGCGTGGAGAACTCGACACCAACTAAAGCAACCCAGACCAGCAGCGGCAGTACATCCGCCGCGGCTATCAGCACCACGCCTCCGGAAGAACACTATACAAGAAACCACTACACGACACCAAAAACCATGAGAAAACCATACAGAACACAAATAAAACCATTTAATAACATCAAAACAAACTCACGAAGTGTCAGCATTTCTTCGCCGAGCGCGAACACAAAAAAATCAGGTGACGCAACAAACCATATTACCGCATACACCAAAAACTCAGGTGTCAACGGTTTGCCGTTTCATCGCCAAGTGCGATCACCAAACTACCTACACGGTAACAAGACTCTACGCCCGCTCCACTTTCGGTCTCACGGCCAAGCCCTACCCTAAAGTTCCAGCAATACTACAAAATTTCTTGTAGAGAACCCGGGGCAGACTGAGCTTACCTCAGTCTGAAATAGGTATCATTACAACATCGATCTCGGCTACCGTAGCAAAATGCCGCAAATCTCTACACGAGATGGCTCAGTAGTTTGCTATTAGCCTGATATGGGTCCCGGTTCACCAGGGCATTAAAGGTAACTGCATAGCAGATGAACTGGTCAGAGCTGGCACTACTACCTCCTTTCTTCACAACAAAGAGGACATATGTATGCCGATGGCCACCTGCAAGCTTATCATAAAAGAGCAGTTCATGCGACTAGACGACAGTCGGTGGCAAAACACACCACGATGTCGCATCACGCGACAAACGTAGCCAACTGTAGACAAGAAGCGCACCACTGAGCTATGTAAACTCAGCAGAAAAAGGTGCAGCACTGTCATTCGACATCCCTCACGGGACACTGACTAATAGGAACCCATGCTAGAAAGATGCGAGATGAGGACAGTGGAGCACCTGTTCTGTTCCTGCCCGGCTTTCAGTAGAAGAAGAAGAATGCTACAGCACTTGGGCTCGCCCTTCTTATCAGACATATCAATGATGTCAAATATTTGTCACAGAAAGATAGAAAACTTCATAAGCGCTGTCGAGCTTAGTTCCTATGTATAGATCAATCAGCATCTCCATCGTTTTCAGCAAAATGAGGATAGACTGATGGGTCTGCAGTCCTTTGGGGAGATGTGGTTTATCTTCCCGACCTTGGGGATGAAGACCATTCTCACCTCTCTCCATGCTTGGGGGACGTTGTCAATTCGGGGACATCATTAGGACGTTGATGTGCAATGACTGCACCATCATGTGGCCCATGCGACACCAAGCCGACCGAGCGGCGCTGCCGCCTGACGCGCGACACGTGTACCGAAACCAATCGCGAACCTGCAGGAAAGACTAATATTCGAGGAAAATTAGGGTTAAACACAGGGGCTGTCGATGACACCCCTGATCAAGTTGTGCATGAAAATCACACCAAGAATTTTTCTAGGAAGAGGATGGAGGATGGTAAGGATGGAAGGATCATTAAGAGCGATCTACGCGAGTAAGAAGGCAGTCTCACAACTTCATCCCAGTTGAGGCCACGCAGAGCAAAAAGTAAAAAGTTTTTCTGAACTGATTCTATACGGTCTTGGTGTACGTTGTACTGAGGGCACCATACACAAGAGCCGTATTCTAAAATCGGACGAACCAGAGAGGTGTAGAGAGTCTTTGTTATATAGGGGTCGTCAAATTCCTTTGACCACCTCTTTATAAACCCAAGTACTCCCATGGCTCTATTTACCATTGTAGAAATATGTTCAGAAAATTTTAACTTGGGGTCTAGTTAAACACCAAGATCATCAACCAATGTAATTCTTTCAAGAGAACCACCGTAGAGCGTGTAAGGAGCCAACAAGGGGCTGGAGCGATGAAATGTCATTACTCTACATTTCGAGGCATTCAGGTATAGCATGCAGGTGTAACACAACACCATGACTGAAAGTTATTGAGATCGGATTGCAAGCGAGAGTGAAACCCGACCCACATACACCACTTGATTTCCTCGATGCAAGCTCGACAGAAAAAAGCACACACAACCCATTGACCTACCGACCTACAGCACACGGTCGTCGACAAAGCACAAAATCAAAAAATCCGACTCATCAAAAGTACCCAAAACCCATCACTACACCACAATAGGTTTGTTGTGTCCCAAAACTACTAATCCAAAATCCGACTTAACATAACCCCAGCTAAAAACCAGCGATCGGAAAATTTCTTGCAGAATCCTGGACAGACTGAGCCTATTTCAGCCTGAGATAGGTCCTTAAAACTCAGTCAGTATACATGTATGCTGTTGATTTATGTGGAATTTTTAAATATCAGATCAGTTTTTTTACATTTTACATTTGTTTTGCTACATCTGTCATCTACATCTCTTCTCAAAAGCACAGTGTGTAAGCAGTGTATGAGCGAGAGCATAAATCAGTAGCGGCTGCAATGCTAACGAGAGTGCGGTTAGCATTTGAAAGTTAATTTCATCATTGAGGTTATAATGACCCGATCTGAACCAGATTCTCTACGATAGTGCATTTTCCGTTTTTATCTATCTTCCAAATTGTGGACTTTCGTCTCTTGTGGGGGCGGCCTGAGATATTTAAATACAATTGTATTAAAGTATTTAAATGTTTAATGCGATTGCCATACCATCAAAAAGTCTTCCTCAATGCCCTGAACTTCAAATTACAAAGCGTGCAAAATTTGATTGTGTTATATTTTGACATTTTATTCAATAGCATTAATGATTACCACGAGGGCGATGTATATGTCCGCAGTGAAAGAACCTGAAGGTCGGCGAGCGCATAGGGGAAGATTGCGGCGATCAGCGTCATAGGTCACACCTGCCAAAAAATGAATTTGCCCAAGTTTAGTGGAAAACATTCCGAATTTAAAAACTTCATTAGTCTGTTTGAGAGTTTGGTGCATAACGACCCAACGTTAACCAATGTGGAAAAGTTCAACCACTTGCTAGCGTGTCTCACTGATGCGGCATTGGGCACAGTGAAGGCGTTCCAAATCTCTGATAGCAATTACGAAAAGGCTCTGGAAAGCTTAAAAATGTCTACGATAATAAGTGTTTAATCTTTTTCGACACCATCTCACAGTTGTTCGACATTCCCCAAATAACAAAACCCTCTGCTTCATGCCTGAGGTCCCTGATTGACACGGTGTCTGCCCTCTACTCCTCTCTTCAATCGTTGGGAAGTGAGAAGGACATAAATAGTGCATTGTTGATTCACATAGCAATGTCCAAGGTAGACCAGCACACAAAATCACGATTCGAGGAGAAGTTGGACTACGACAAATTGCCGTCGTGGTCCGATTGCGCATACCAGTTGAATCGGCGCTATCAGCATCTGGCAGCTGAAGAGTCAACAAGGAGTAAGGGAAAAGGTAAACCAGAGATAAGCAAAGGGACACACGAAGTCTTCCTTCTCCTGTGCAAAAAGTCTGATCGGCGCGCCGAGTCGAAGTGTAGCTATTGTTCAGCGACCAATCATATCATAAGCAGTTGTCAAGGGTTTAGTGCTCTTCCTGTTCTTCCACGTTTTAATATCACCAAGCAACTTCGCTTGTGCATAAATTGTTTGAAGCCAGGTCACACAGTTTAGAAGTGCCAAGATAGCAAAATGTAGAGTGTGCTCCAAGTCCCATAATACGCTGCTTCACCGATACGGGGTAGAGTCACAGCAAAGTACGTCTGGTACAGCTTCTGTGGAACAGCCCTCAGTTTCTGAAAACCCAATGGCCTACTCTAGCCATGTGTGGCAAGTACTGACCAAGTGATTCTCGCGACGGCAGTAGTGAAGGTGAAAGATCGGTCCGGACAGTTTCAAATATGCTAGATTCCGGCTCCCAAATAAATTTTATGTCCGAGGATCTCGCACAGCGCCTAAGACTGCACCGTGACGAATCATGCCTTAGTATCACAACTGTTGGAAAAAGTTCGTCCGTCGTAAAGAACAAGGTTCACACGTGCGTCAAATCTCGTGTCAACGCTCATAATTTTGCTACCGATATTTGGGTATTACGGTCAATTTCCACATACCAACCCGACCATGTCGTAAATTTCGCCCAGTGGAATATCCCAGCAAACCTTGAGCTGGCAGACCCACAGTTTTTCAAGCCCGCTAAGGTCGACCTACTGCTAGGGGCAGAAACCTTCTTCGAATTGATATGTGTAGGCCAAATAAAGCCAAGTTCCGAACATCCATCAATCCAAAAACACACTGTTAGGCTGGATTGTTTCGGGAAAATATACTGCATCAAAACAGGATGTTGTATGCAATAACGCTGTCGGTAGCGATACGTGTTCTCTCGACTCTCTGGTGGAGCGCTTTTGGGAATTGGAACATGTCCCAGAGAAGTCGAAGGCTGTACATACAGCTGAACAGTTGGCTTGCGAACGCAACTTCAAGCAGACATCCCGCAGGCTTGAGTCGGGTCGTTTCGAAGTAAAGTTGCCGTTTAAGGTGAATCGCAAGGTCTTGTGTTTCTCTTTCGAGACGGCAAAACGCCGCTTTCTATCCCTGGAACGCAGAATCGCGAGTGATCAATACCTGCATGACATGTAGATGGAGTTTACTAAAGAGTATCTCAACCTTGGTCACATGTCGTTGCTTCCAGGCACTCCACCAGGACACCATTACTATATTCTGCATCAATGTGTCCTGAGACCTGATAGTTGCACCACCAAGCTCCGCGTAGTCTACGCATCGAGCAAAACGTCAACTTCAATTTCTTTTAAACGAGACTTTGATGGTGGGAGCCACTATTCAGAGGGAGCTTTTGCAACTCTTGCACGATTTCGATTAAACCGTTTTTGCGCTTACAGCGGATATCTCCAAGATGTATAGGCAAGTGCAGGTTGCTGAAGAAGATCGAAATTTCCAATTGATTCTTTGGAGGGAAAACCCAAATATTGATGTGCAGACGTATCGTTTGAATACTGTCATGTATGGGACAGCCTCAGCTCCATATTTGGCCATCCGCTGTCTCGTTGAGCTAGCAAAAGTCTATGCTAAGTCCCATCCTGTGGCATCGCAAGTCATAGCAAATGATTTTTACGTTGACGATATGCTGACAGGAGCAAGTTGTCTGGAAGAGCTGGAAGGAATTCGGCAGGAAGTTAGTGAGGTCCTGGAAACTGGGGGGTTCATGTTGGCCAAATGGGCGTCAAATCATACCCAGCTGCTGTCTGATAGTGGACAGGGAAAAATCTCTTCAGTTTGACCCTTCCGCTTCCATTAAAACACTCGGGATTCGTTGGAATCCGCAAACTGATTTGTTTCACTATCAGTTAGACGACTCATTTGACTCATTACATACAACATACACAACATACAACATATTGTCAGTTGCATCGCGATTGTTTGACCCATTAGGGTTGCTATGTCCCTTAATTACCAGGGCAAAAGATCTTACTGCAGCATCTGTGGAGGCAAAAGTTGGATTGGGACGAGTCAGTTCCCATGAGTCTGCATACGAGTTGGAACATGTTCAAGCAGAATTTGTTCGAAATTAGACAAGATCTCTATCCCTCGCTTTATTGGTCTTGCCAATAATGCCTCTATCCAAGTCCACGGATTCGCTGACGCATCAAGTGATGCGTACGGATGCTGTATTTATGTCCGTACAATGGACGACAAAAATGTAGTATCCCGACTTCTTACAGCAAAGTCTCGAGTATCTCCTCTCAAAAAACCAAATCAATTCCACGACTGGAATTGTGTGCAGCGCTTCTTCTATCCACGCTATGGGCTCAAGTTCGGCTGCTGCTAGACAAGTTTGCAATTGAAAGCCTGAATTTTTTGGTCGGATTCCCAAGTCACCTTGTATTGGCTGGAAAGGGATCCAGCCACGCTAGCAACGTTTGTGGCCAATAGGGTTGCTGAAATCCAGGAGTTGTCTAGTGGTGTGATTTGGCGTCACGTTCCCACCGATCAAAACCCAGCCGACGTAGTGTCTCGTGGAACAGATGTAGACGGTATAATGTGCTCATTGTGGACTAATGGGCCGCATTTTCTTCTTAGTGGTCCTGAGAATTGGCCGCGTCTTCATCTGGTTGAGTTGTCCCCAGAAATGGAAAGGTCGGAAGACAAGAAAAGTGTGGCAGCACATTGTGTGGCAAAAGGGTCAGACAAATGAGATCATCGAGCTGATTGGAAGATGCTCGTCGTTCCAGAAGCTGCTTCGGATCATGGCGTATGTGAATCGGTTCATTCAAGGTGGTAATCGCAGTCGAGACGTGGTTGTGTCAGCTAAGGAACTGAAGGTTCCGTTCCTTAGACTGGTACAGGTAGTCCAAAGATGTGAACTGGGACCAGAATTCTTCAAACTGGATAAGTCGGAAATTTTTTTCTCCACATCTTTAACGACTCAGCCCGTTCATACATACGAGCGAACTTGGCGGAGTCACCTTCCGACTGATGCGTGTTGGGGAAGGTTGCTGCACGCAGAAATTTCATACGATGCGAAGTTTCCTCTACTTCTGTCCCAAAAATCGCAGTTCGTGACCCTGTTTCTACGCCATTTGCATCGTGCTCATTATCATGCAGGTGCAAAGGTAATGGTTTCCCTTTTAAGGGGAGCAGATTTGGCTAGTGAACGCCCGTGAAGCGTGCACAAGAATCGTGAGGAATTGTGTGCACTGTTTCCGATACAAGCCCATCCTCATGGGGCAGATCATGGGAAACCTGCCAGCTGACCGAGTGCGAAAGAGCTCGTCCCTTCCCAATTTGTGGGGTAGATTTCTGCGGTCCATTTCAGGTGTCGCTCAAGATTCGAGGCAGGCCCCCATTAAGACCTATGTAGCCGTGTTCGTGTGTTTTGCGTCAAAGGCTGTTCACCTAGAAATAGTAGTCGACCTATCAACTGATAGTTTTTTGTGTGTTTTCAAAAGGTTCGTCGGGAGGAGAGGACTTCCGGAGAAGGTATACAGCGACAACGCCACCAACTTCGTGGGCGCGAGCCGAGTGCTGGAAGAGCTTCACGCAGCCTTTCGGAGGGACCAGGATCGGCTCAGGACATACGCAGCTCAACACGGCGTCGAGGGGTGTTTTATACCACCGAGAGCACCGCACTTCGGCGGGCTGTGGGAGGCGGCAGTCAAGGTGGCCAAACAACGGCTGATCCGAGGAGTCGGGAACGCCAAGCTCACCGCGGACGAGCTGAGCACACACCTGGTCGAGGTAGAGGCCATCCTCAACTCCCGGCCAATCGCTTCGCCAGGCAACGACCCCAACGATGGAGAAGCCCTGACGCCAGGGCACCTGCTCATCGGGCAGCCGCTTCTTTCGCTGCCGCCCGAATCCGCGCAAGACGACAATTGCAGCAAAGGGCAGCTTCACGTTTTTGAAGCGGTGGCGCATGCTGTCCGCGCTCAAGCTTCAGTTTTGGCAGGGCTGGTCAGGGACTACCTGGCCAGCCTGCAGCAGTCAGCAGTGGTCCACCGAAGGGCCGAACCTCGAGGCAGGATGTCTGATGGTCGTCCACGAGGACAACACACCGCCTCAGAAGTGGACCACAGGGCGAGTGGTGGCAACAACGGCAGGAGAAGATGGCAAAGTACGCATGGCAGAAGTGCAAACGTCCGCAGGCGTTATTAAACGGGCAATTCAAAGACTTGCAAAACGGGGCCGGAATGTTGGAGTTGGAATGCTGCATACAATAATATATAAGAGTTAAGTTAGATCACGCTCAGTCGCTGTTGTAAGCCTCACGCTCAGTCGCTGTTATAACTCTCCCAAAATATTATAGCGGCTGCCTGAGAGAGTGGGGCGACCGTTTGCATCGCTGGCTGCGACCAGTGCATTAAATGAATTGAATTTGAACGGCTGTTTATTTCTTCTCGTCGGCATCGCAAACCAAAGTTTTGGACACCACCACTTAGAGCTGCTGGACCGGCATCATCCCCATCATCGTTATTTTTCAGGAAAAACATTCTGGATTTTTTCTGGATTACATTTTGTATGGATATAAATTTAATTTTTTTTTTGTAATATCAGTATGTTTTTATTTAAAACTGTCCATCGTGGACAATCATTAAATTGGTTAATAGACTTTAGAGTTGGTTGATTTGATTTATGATGTGCTAAGGTGGCACTATCCGACTAGTCCCGGCAGAGATCTAGATGATGGGTCCTGAAGAGCCTCCTGGTCTGTTCACTGTTATCCAGTAGGTTGATCGCCAAATTGTTGGGGTGGTCATGTAGCCTTTGCATTTACCGCTTGCTGCTTCTCTTAATTTCGTCTTCCACCCATTAAAAGGAAATCTGAGGACTTGATGAATGGTGGCGTTTGTAGTGCAGAAGGTGAGCGCAGGTGGCAGTGCGGAGAGCTCTGTTACCGAATGCCTGGATAATGTGGACATTAGTCTTACAAGCGGTGCCCCACAGTTATATACCATATGTCCAGATTGCCCTGATGATCGCCTTGTATACGGATGCTGTATTTATGTCCGTACAATGGACGACAAAAATGTAGTATCCCGACTTCTTACAGCAAAGTCTCGAGTATCTCCTCTCAAAACCAAATCAATTCCACGACTGGAATTGTGTGCAAAACTTCTTCTATCCACGCTATGGGCTCCAAGTTCGGCTGCTGCTAGACAAGTTTGCAATTGAAAGCCTGAATTTTTGGTCGGATTCCCAAGTCACCTTGTATTGGCTGGAAAGGGATCCAGCCACGCTAGCAACGTTTGTGGCCAATAGGGTTGCTGAAATCCAGGAGTTGTCTAGTTGTGTGATTTGGCGTCACGTTCCCACCGATCAAAACCCAGCCGACGTAGTGTCTCGTGGAACAGATGTAGACGGTATAATGTGCTCATTGTGGACTAATGGGCCGCATTTTCTTCTTAGTGGTCCTGGAGAATTGGCCGCGTCTTCATCTGGTTGAGTTGTCCCCAGAAATGGAAAGGTCGGAAGACAAGAAAAGTGTGGCAGCACATTGTGTGGCAAAGGGTCAGACAAATGAGATCATCGAGCTGATTGGAAGATGCTCGTCGTTCCAGAAGCTGCTTCGGATCATGGCGTATGTGAATCGGTTCATTCAAGGTGGTAATCGCAGTCGAGACGTGGTTGTGTCAGCTAAGGAACTGAAGGTTCCGTTCCTTAGACTGGTACAGGTAGTCCAAAGATGTGAACTGGGACCAGAATTCTTCAAACTGGATAAGTCGGAAATTTTTTTCTCCACATCTTTAACGACTCAGCCCGTTCATACATACGAGCGAACTTGGCGGAGTCACCTTCCGACTGATGCGTGTTGGGGAAGGTTGCTGCACGCAGAAATTTCATACGATGCGAAGTTTCCTCTACTTCTGTCCCAAAAATCGCAGTTCGTGACCCTGTTTCTACGCCATTTGCATCGTGCTCATTATCATGCAGGTGCAAAGGTAATGCTTTTCCTTTTAAGTGGGAGCAGATTTGGCTAGTGAACGCCCGTGAAGCGTGCACAAGAATCGTGAGGAATTGTGTGCACTGTTTCCGATACAAGCCCATCCTCATGGGGCAGATCATGGGAAACCTGCCAGCTGACCGAGTGCGAAGAGCTCGTCCCTTCCCAATTTGTGGGGTAGATTTCTGCGGTCCATTTCAGGTGTCGCTCAAGATTCGAGGCAGGCCCCCATTAAGACCTATGTAGCCGTGTTCGTGTGTTTTGCGTCAAAGGCTGTTCACCTAGAAATAGTAGTCGACCTATCAACTGATAGTTTTTGTGTGTTTTCAAAAGGTTCGTCGGGAGGAGAGGACTTCCGGAGAAGGTATACAGCGACAACGCCACCAACTTCGTGGGCGCGAGCCGAGTGCTGGAAGAGCTTCACGCAGCCTTTCGGAGGGACCAGGATCGGCTCAGGACATACGCAGCTCAACACGGCGTCGAGGGGTGTTTTATACCACCGAGAGCACCGCACTTCGGCGGGCTGTGGGAGGCGGCAGTCAAGGCGGCCAAACAACGGCTGATCCCTTAAGTTGAAGGGAACGCCAAGCTCACCGCGGACGATCTGAGCAAACACCTGGTCGAGGTAGGGGCCATCCTCAACTCCCGATCAATCGCTTCGCCAGGCAACGACCCCAGCGATGGAGAATTTTTGACGCCAGGGCACCTGCTCATCGGGCAGTCCGCTGATTTCGCTGCCGCCCGAGTCCGCGCGTAGGAGACGACAATTGCAGCAAGGGGCAGCTTCGCGTTTTGAAGCGGTGGCGCATGCTGTCCGCGCTCGCTTCAGTTTTGGCAGTGCTGGTCCAGGGACTACCTGGCCAGCCTGCAGCAGCGTCAGCAGTGGTCCACCGAAGGGCCGAACCTCGAGGCAGGATGCCTGGTTTTTCGTCCACGAGGACAACAACACCGCCTCAGAAGTGTGGACAAGGGCGAGTGGTGGCAACAACGGCGGGAGAAGATGGCAGGGTACGCGTGGCAGAGGTGCAAACGTTCCGCAGGCGTTTCTTAAACGGTCAATTCAAAACTTTTGCAAAATTGCCAATTGATGGTTAAAGCGCCGGAGGCCTTCAACTGGTCCCGGAATGTTTCATTGGATTTGCATACAATAATATAAGAGTTACAATTAGATCACGCTCAGTCGCTGTTTTAAGCCTCACGCTCAGTCGTAATTATAACTCTCCCAAAATGTTCAAAGCGGCTGCCTGAGATCATGGAGTATGTGAACCGTTTATCGCTGGCTGCGACCAGTGCATTAAATGAATTGAATTTGAACGGCTGTTTATTTCTTCTCGTCGGCATCGAAAACCAAGTTTTGGACACCACCATTTAGAGCTGCTGACCGGCATCATCCCCAGCATCGTTATTTTCAGGAAAACCATTCTGGATTACGAGCGAACCATCGATTACGATCTCGTAATCTGGCGTGGACAATCTACTAGGGACTTGAAACGATAATCGTTTCGTAACGATGGCGGAATAACGTTGTCCATCAGCTTGGACATCGTTTGACGTGCATTGCATAATCAAAAGGGCATCACCGTGTACTGATACATCGGTCGCGCAGGAATAGTAAACGCCGTTTTTCACGCGCGCTCAATTCTAACGGAATTTGCAAATAGGCATTTTTCAAGTCAATCTTGCGATGAACTCAGCTCGCGGGGAGACGACTCAAGAATACCATCGATAAGTGGAATAGGATAGGCGTTCTTTATGGTAATTTGTGGGGTAGATTCCTGCGGTCAATTTCAGGTGTCGCTCAAGATTTGAGGCTTACCCCATTAAGACCTATGTAGCCGTGTTCGTGTGTTTTGCGTTTAAGGCTGTTCACCTACGCTGGAGTAGTCGACCTATCAACTGATGTGTTTTTGTGTGTTTTCAAAAGGTTCGTCGGGATTTCGAGGACTTCCGGAGAAGGTAAAGGTGGGAAACAAAGTTGACGCCACCAACTTCGTGGGCGCGAGCCGAGTGCTGGAAGAGCTTCACGCAGCCTTTCGGAGGACCAGGATCGGCTCAGGACCTACGCAGCTCAACACGGCGTCGATTGGTGTTTTATACCACCGAGAAAGCACCGCACTTCGGCGGGCTGTGGGAGGCGGTTTTCAAGGCGGCCAAACAACGGCTGATCCGAGAGTCGGGACGTTGCCAGTTATTGTTTGAATTTGACGAGCTGAGCACGTACCGTGGTCGAGTACTTGGCCATCCTGATCCCGAACCAGATCGGTTGCAAACGTTCCACCTAAGCGATGGAATGGAGGCACGCCGTATCCATATGTCCATCTGAGCGTCCTTCCCAGTACGGTTACTTGCGCAAGAAGGGTTGCCAGGGCACGCTTCGCGTTTTTAACGGTGGCGCATACATTTTCCGCGCTCGTTTTTTGAAGTTTTGGCAGGGCTGGTCAGGGACTTACGAGATCGGGCCTGCAAATGGGTTTTTTTCAAATCTGTGGGTAACATACCGAAGTATATGAAGAAAAGGCAGGATGCCTGGGTAAATCGTCCAGTAATGGAACACCGCCTCATAAATTGGTGTTCAGGGCTTTCGAACTGATTGGCAACAACGGCTGTCGACTGATGGCTTACTGAGTTTTTGGATCGTTACACGTGGGCAGGCGTTTTAAACAGTCAATTCAAAAGCTGTGCAAAAAGACGGTTCGATCCCGTAGGCAATCAACGGGCCGATGCCCTAGAGTTGAACTGCAGTTCCAATAATATAAGGATAACTGTCGCTGTATCGACATCAGGTTCCTCTTCGCTGTTTGTCTGTCCCAAAATTTCATGCACCTGTCGTCGAATGGGGATACGCTTGGGTTCAGCGGTGACGCTGCGACCAGACACAGACTGCAAAAAATCGCTCTCGATTACGCCTATGTTTCGCAATTGCGTGACGGAATTTCGAAAAAATGGACTTTTTTGCAATTATTTGTCCAATCCTATCTGGTCGTAGTTCCGCTATCTGTTGCGATCCCTATGGGGTTGCTGCATTAGACTGGATTTTTCGACCACTCATTTGGACATTTAATCTGGCGGACAATCTACTAGGGACTTGGTCTCGTTTCGTAACGATGGCGGAATAACGTTGTCCATCCGCTTGGACATCGTTTGACGTGCATTGCATAATCCAAAGGGCATCACCGTGTACTGATACATCGGTCGCGCAGGAATAGTAAACGCCGTTTTTTCACGCGCGAGCAATTCTAACGGAATTTGCAAAATAGGCATTTTTCAAGTCAATACTTGCGATGAACTCAGCTCGCGGGAGACGACTAAAGAATACCATCGATAAGTGGAAAAGGATAGGCGTTCTTTCAACAAATGGGGTGGATTTCTCGGTGAAAAGATTTCAGGTGCGATAAAATATTACCATTTCCATTTAGAATATGGACCATGATTGACCATGTTCGTTTTGTTTTATTTAAAGGCTGTTAATTCTGTAATTATTGAAAAACCGACAAAATCATTATATGATTACTTTTTATTGTTTATCTTGAACTTTCGGCATGACAACAAAATCGTTTACAGATTTGGTTTTAGATGCGAACAATGACCGCCAACTTCGTGGGAAAAAGTTGACCGTTTGTAGCTTTACGCTTTTACATGGGCAACCAAGTTTATATAATTTTGACTGTTGCAGATCAAACGGCGTCGAATGGACATTTTTTTAAAAATGTGTACACAGCACTTCGGCGGGTAATGGGATCTTATGTAGGCTTTGAACTTAGGACAAGATTATTATTAATAAAGTTAAATAGTGGGGACGAAATAATTCGATACAGTCTTTACACCTGGTCATTTATCAGGGAAGAAATAGTTCAACGTATTTTTGGACTCAGGAAACTGCAGAATTTATTGAAAATTTAAATAAAAAAATAAAAATAAGGCTGCAGGCAGGTAAACATTATTTCGGAAATAATAAATTGAATTTTGCAATAGTTCATGTGATGTCTGTCGTCAATCGGTTTGCAATCAGTCTATTTTCTTTGTCAACATTCCTTCCGTAAGGAACTATCTGGTCTATAATATATCGAGACGTGCTGAAGCTATAATATGTATAGTATTCCCTGCAGTGCCGAAATGAACTCTGCGGCAGGATGCCGGTTCAGATTTATTCACGAGACAACACACCTGAAAAATCAGTGATTTCAGGGCGTTTTGGTGGCCTTTTTGCGGGATCTTGGCAAAAGGTTCATCAGGTCCAGTTCAAACACTGCGTTTCATTCTGTCAGATGAATTCAAAAACTTGCAAAATTGCCAATTGATGGGCAATGGATATCTTTAGGAGAAATCGGTCGTTTGGAATTTAAAATTGACAATAATTGGACCTTTAAATCACATGTGTACTGAGTGACGTTCCGGGCCTAAAAGCTCAGTCGCTTTTACAACTCTCCATAAATGTTTTGGCGTTTGCCTGCATCGTAACGCCAGTTCGACATCGCTATCTGCGACGTTGACTGCAGGCAGCTGGAATTGAATTTGTAACGGCTGTCCATTTCTTTTGTCATCATCTTCTGTCTGGATAGTTCCGCGGCCGTCAATGTGTTCTTTAGGACCGGCATCATCATACCCATAACAATATTTTGGACTTCTCCATTTTCATTGGTCGACCAATGTATTGATTCTCGTAATCTGGCGGAGCAATCTACTCGGGACTCGGAAATCTCTTTTCGTAACGATGGCGGAATAACGTTGTCCATCAGTTTTGGACATCGTTTGACGTGCATTGCATAATCAAAGGGCATCACCGTGTACTTATTCGACTTACATCGGTCGCGCAGGAATAGTAAACGCCGATTTTTTCACGCGCGCTCAATCCTAACGGAATTCCTGCAAATAGGCATTTTTCAAGTCAATACTTGCGATGAACTCAGCTCGCGGGAGACGACTAAGAATACCATCGATAAGTGGAATAGGATAGGCGTTCTTTATGGTGAATTCGTCGAGTTTCCGACTGTCAATGCACAATCGTATTACATTGGAAAACGAGGATCCACGGGTCACCATGCGCTAGCTTTCGGTTATCTCGAGGTCCATCCTGGTTTTCCACAGCTGGCTACAAATGCCTTGATGTCGCTTTGAACGATTGCCTTAGAGGGAAAGTTGTCAAATTAGAATGCGACAACCAGCTCGTTTTCCTCTGACCGTGTTTCCTCCTTATCGTGACATTCATGTTGACCGAATTTTCGCCAACTTCTCTTGCTGCTGCTATGACAATGGAGCACGTTCAATATTTATCGAATGAGGCACTTCAATCGCGATCAATACTTGGTTTTGATTTCGTATCGAAACGCAGGTCTGCAAATTTTCTGGATCTTCTCATCATTGCCCAATATAAGTATGGCGCCAAGGATGGACTATCATCAATGCATGGTCTTGATTTAAGGGACGCTGTGTCCATCTCATGTACATCAGTCGTGAATCTCGACTCAGCATTATTGTGATTCATCTGGCCATCTGATGAACGTCTATGTCAAATGACTGTGATACGGTGTCTGATCCAGGTTGCAACCAGATCGGTTCAAACGTTTCTCCATTGGCAGCTAATGGCAGGCACCCGGTATCCACTTTGTCCACTGACCATAGATGTCCCAGTACGAATTCCAACGACTCGACGACGCAAGGGTTGCGTACGCTCGTAACACATTAATTCTTCGTCGGGTTGACGACATTTAGCGCTCGTTTTTGAAGCTTCTTTTGGCGATATTAAATAATCTCTTACGAAATCGGGTCGGGCAACTGGGATTTTTCAAATCTGTGGTTCTATACAAGTATATGAACAACAGGCTGGGATTTTTAGCGCCTAGACAAGTAATGGATCCTGTCGTGGCTGTTGGTGTTCGTTGCTTTTGAACAATTGGAGCACGCTGCACCTGATCAACTGTGGCATATCTTTTGAGTTTTAGGGATCGTTAAACCTAGGACACGACGGTTTGTACTTCGCGTCACGTCTGCCACAGGCGTAGCAAAAACGGTTCGATCCCTTAGCAATCTCGTGGACCGATGCCCTAGACGGTATAATGTGTCATCTTGGAATATAACTGCCGCTGTATCGACATCAGGTTCCTCTTCCTTGTTTGTCAGATACCACAATTTCATGTCACCTGTCTTCAGAATGGGGATACGCTTAGGTTCATACATATCGTGGAACGGGACACGACAACTGCAAAAATCGCTCTCGATTATCATGTGTTTCTGCAATTGCGCTGATTTAGAAGAATTATGAAAATGGACTTTCCACCCTGCAATTCGCAGTCAATCCTATCTGGTCGTAAGGAACTATCTGTTCGATCCTTGGACTGGTGCGACAGTAGACTCCGGTGCTACTTCATTTGGACATTAACCAGAATATCGAGGGGCATTTGGAACAACTTTTAAAACGTTTCGCCTCCTTTCCCCACTAGGTTGTTCTGGTACTGGAAAGTTTTCTCGGCGGTGATCCGCTTGTTGACAGACGTTGGAAACCTACTTCCATTGCCTGCGTCATTTTGGTCATGGCTTGAGAGGCTCGGAGGCTATAAAGATAGAGCATGGATGTTTTTGTTGATATCATGTTGCATCAGCTCGTAACAGTGTTAAAAATTTCGGCCTTCTTCCGCCCCAACAAAGGGCGCACATCTAATAGAGGAAAAATACTCTCAAGCGTAATTTGAATTCAACAAATAATGGAACTCTTGTGTGAAAAGATTTGAGGGCGATAAAATATTACATTTCCACAAAGCATATTGGATTCTTTAATGCTAAATCGTTCTGTTATTGAAAAAGAAATTTAATTCTGTAATTTGTGAAAAACCGACAAAGGCTATCATTATATCATTACTTTATTTTTCTTTATCTTGAACTTTGGCATGACCTCAAAATAAATAGATTTGGTTTTAGATGTTTTGAAAAATGACTGCCCCTTATGGAAAAAAGTTTTTGCAGCAGTTGATAGTTTTTATGTATTTTTACATGGGATCAAACAAGTTTATATAATTTTATATGCAGACAATGGTACCAATGGTGGGATCGAAAAAACCTCCACAGTCTGCCTTAAGATCTTCGGATCTTTTTAGGATCGGCTTTGAACTTAGGCAAGCTTATTATTAGCCTAAAGTTAAATATCAATGGGTTTTAAATAATTCGATACAGTCCACCGCAGTTTAAACCATTTCCTGGGGAAGAAATAGTTCAACGTATTTTGGACAACATCTGAACCAACAGGAATTTATTGAAAATTTAAATAAAAAAAATAAAAATAAGATATGCGGCAGGTTCTTCATTTTTTATACAAATAAAGGAATGCCCCAATTCTTGCAATAGTTCATGGTGATGTCTGTCGTCAATCGCTTGTTATGCAATCAGTCTATTTTTCTTTGCCAACGATTCCTTCCAAGACGGAATGTCTAATCTATTTTATATCGGGGCGCGTGCTGAAGACAAAATATGTCGGTATTGCTGGCAGTGCCTGCTTCAATGAAGAAAACTCTGCCGACAAAAATATTTGAACTCTCGATGCGGAGCCTTATTACAGCCACAATAATAAAATGCTTTTTCAGAAGTACCGCACCCCAGGGCTTTTCCGGGCAATAGTCCTTACAGATCCTGGCTCCTGGTCACACACTGCAGAGGTGCACTTCTGCCTCGTTATAAGAAGTAATTGTTGTAAAAATTGTAATTTGATAATGAAAAACCGATGACAGATGTAGGAAAAATGTAAAATGTACCCAAATGCTGTATTATAAAATATTTAAAAATTATATATAAATCACATGTGTACTGCCTGAACTACCTTGTTATAAAAGTAAGAGTCCACGGATATTTAACAGCGTCTCCATACGATAGTTTTCTCGTTTTTATGAGCTTGACCGACCAGCCAGTGAGACCTTGTTTCTACGCACTTGTCTCACATGTTTGGGATCGAAACCTTCGAATTTTTCGACCTTCTCATCATATGTCTGATAGTTCCGTTGCCTATAACATAGCTTCTAGGCGTTGACCTCCTTTGCAGCATAACTTGGACTTCTCCATTTTTGGTCATTCAATGGTCATTCTCGTAATCTGGCGGACAATCTACTAGGGACTTGGACGTCTCGTTTCGTAACGATGGCGGAATAACGTTGTCCATCAGCTTGGACATCGTTTGACGTGCATTGCATAATCCAAAGGGCATCACCGTACTGATACATCGGTCGCGCAGGAATAGTAAACGCCGTCTTTTTTCACGCGCGCTCAATTCCTAACGGAATTTGCAAATAGGCATTTTAAGTCAATACTTGCGATGAACTCAGCTCGCGGGAGACGACAAAGAATACCATCGATAAGTGGAATAGGATAGGCGTTCTTTATGGTGAATTCGTCGAGTTTCCGACTGTCAATGCACAATCGTACCTTTCCAGGCTTACGAACGAGGACCACGGGTGACCATGCCAGTTTTCGGTCTATCTCGAGGTACATCAGGTTTTCCACGGCTGGAGACACCGCCTTATGTCGCTGCTTGATTGCCTTAGAGCTGACCACGTCAATATCGTGCGACAACCAGTCGTTTTCCCAAGACCGTCTTTTCTCAAAGGTGGGAAACAAGTTGACCAAACTTTTTCGCCAACTGCTCTTGCTGCTGCTATGACAAGAGCACGTTCAACATACTATCGAATGACACACTTGCAATCGCGGGACTTGATGCTTGGTTGCCTAGAAACGCAGGTAGCAAATTAAAGCTGGACCAAAAATCTATGCCCAGATATAAGTTGTAGCGCCAAGGATGGACTATGAACAATATTAATGATTTAATCTGGCCTTGAAATCATACATCAGTCGTGACGTTGCCAGTTATTGTTTGACTCTGGCCATCTGCCGTACGTACGTACACAGACTTGAACGGTGTCTGATCCCGAACCAGATCGGTTGCAAACGTTCCACCTATGCAGCTAATGGAGGCACCCGTATCCATATGTCCACTGAGCGTCCTTCCCAGTACGGTTACTTGCGCAAAGGGTTGCCAGTCCTTAGACACATTAACGACTGACTCAATACATTTGCGCGCTCGTTTTTGAAGTTTTGGCGATATTAAAGCAATCGCTTACGAGATCGGGTCGGGCAAATGGGATTTTTCAAATCTGTGGGTAACATACAAGTATATGAAGAAAAGGCTGGGAATTTAGGTAAATCAGGGGAGTAATGGAACTGTCGAAACTTCCATAAATTGGTGTTCGTTGCTTTCGAACTGATTGGTTTGCCTGCACCTGTCGACTGTGCATGGCTTACTGAGTTTTTGGATCGTTACACCTAGGACACGACGGTTTGTACGAATCTCGTCTGCCACAGCTGTAGCAAAAGACGGTTCGATCCGTACGCAATCTTGATACCGATGCCCTAGAGTACCACAGTTCCAACAGGAAAGGATAACTGCCGCTGTATCGACATCAGGTTCCTCTTCCTTGTTTGTCTGTACCACAATTTCATGCACCTGTCGTCGAATGGGGATACGCTTAGGTTCAGCGGTGACGCTGGACTTAGACACAGACTGCAAAAATCGCTCTCGATTACGCCTATGTTTCGCAATTGCGCTGACATAGAAGAATTTCCGAAAAAATGGACTTTCCACCCTGCAATTATTTGTCCAATCCTATCTGGTCGTAGTTCCGCTATCTGTTGCGATCCCTATGGGGTTGCTGCGACAGTAGACTCGTTAGCCTGACTCATTTGGACATTTAGAGAATATCGAGGGGCATTTGGAACAACTGTTCAAACGTTTGGGTTTCCCCACTAGGTTGGGCTGGTCCAGCTGCTTGGTTAATCGGCGGTGGTACCGCTTGACTTGACAGACGTTGGAAACCCTACTTCCATTGCCTGCGTCATTTTGGTCATGGTTTTTGAGAGGCTCGGAGGCTATAAAAGATAGAGCATCCGAGTTTTGTTTCAGACTCATGTGATCTCTCACTCCTAGAACAGTGTTAAAAATTTCGGCCGGCCCACTTCCGCCCCCACAAAGGGCGCACATCTAATAGAGGAAAAATACCAAGCAGTAATTTGAATTCAACAAATAATGGAACTCAAGTGAAAAAAGATTCAAGGGGCGAAAAATTTGAGGGCGATTTAAAATATGGACCAGATTTCCATGCTAAATAGAAACTTATTTAAAGAAATTTAATTCTGTAATTATTGAAAAAACCGACAAAATCATTATATCATTACTTATTTATTCTTTATCTTGAACTTTGGCATGACAACAAAATAAATACAGATTTGGTTTTAGATGTTTTGAAAAATGACCGCCTACTTATGGAAAAAGTTTTAATTATGTGTAGACTTTATGTATTTTTACATGGGATCAAACAAGTTTATATAATTTTGACTGATGCAGATAATGGTACCAATGGAGGATCGAAAAAATGTGTACACAGTCTACTTAAGAGTAATCGAGATCTTATGTACACCTTTGAACTTAGGACAAGCTTATTATTAATAAAGTTAAATAGTGGGTTTCGAAATAATTCGATACAGTCTTTACAGTTTAAACCATTTATTAGGGAAGAAATAGTTCAACGTATTTTGGACTCAAGAAACGAACAGGAATTTATTGAAAATTTAAATAAAAAAATAAAAATAAGATATGCAGGCAGGTAAACATTATTTATACAAATAATCAATTGAATTTTGCAATAGTTCATGTGATGTCTGTCGTCAATCGCTTATTATGCAATCAGTCTATTTTCTTTGTCAACATTCCTTCCGTAAGGAATGTCTAATCTATAATATATCGAGACGTGCTGAAGAAGTAATATGTATAGTATTGCCTGCAGTGCCGAAATGAATTACTCTGCCGACAAAAATATTTGGTTCAGATCGGATCATTATTACAGCCACAATGATAAAATGAATTTTTCAGAAGCGTTTCCCTCGCCTTTTGCGGGATAGTCGCTACAGATTCTCTCTCCAGCTCACACACTGCTCACACATTCTGCCTCGTTTAAGAAGTAATTGTTGTAAGAAGTAATTTAGATAATGAAAATGTAGATGACAGATGTAGGAAAAAATGTAAAATGTACAAAATTATAAAATATTTAAAAATTATATATAAATCACATGTGTACTGACTGAGTACGGGTATAAAAGTAAGAGTCGCTTTAACAGCGTCTCCATACGATCTTTTCTCGTTTTTATGAGCTTGTGGTACCAGCCAGTGAGACCTAAAAGTCTACGCACTTGTCTCACAGAACGAGGGATCGGGAGCTCTCGAATTGCTTCGACCTTCTCATCATATGTCTGGATAGTTCCGTTGCCTATAACATAGCCTAGGTACTTGACCTCCTTTAAGCATAACTTGGACTTCTCCACTTTAATGGTCATTCAATGGTCATTCTCGTAATCTGGCGGACAATCTACTAGGGACTTGGAAATCTCGTTTCGTAACGATGGCGGAATAACGTTGTCCATCAGCTTGGACATCGTTTGACGTGCATTGCATAATCAAAGGGCATCACCGTGTACTGATACATCGGTCGCGCAGGAATAGTAAACGCCGTTTTTTTTCACGCGCGCTCAATTCTAACGGAATTTGCAAATAGGCATTTTTCAAGTCAATACTTGCGATGAAAGAGCTCGCGGGAGACGACTAAGAATACCATCGATAAGTGGAATAGGATAGGCGTTCTTTATGGTGAATTCGTCGAGTTTCCGACTGTCAATGCACAATCGTACCTTTCCAGGCTTACGAACGAGGACCACGGGTGACCATGCGCTAGTTTTCGGTCTATCTCGAGGTACATCAGGTTTTCCACGGCTGGAGACACCGCCTTATGTCGCTGCTTGATTGCCTTAGAGCTGACCACGTCAATATCGTGCGACAACCAGCTCGTTTTCCCAAGACCGTGTTTCTCAAAGGTGGGAAACAAGTTGACCGTTTTCGCCAACTGCTCTTGCTGCTGCTATGACAAGAGCACGTTCAACATACTATCGAATGACACACTTGCAATCGCGGGACTTGATGCTTGGTTGCCTAGAAACGCAGGTAGCAAATTAAAGCTGGACCAAAAATCTATGCCCAGATATAAGTGTAGCGCCAAGGATGGACTATGAACAATATTAATGATTTAATCTGGCCTTGAAATCATACATCAGTCGTGACGTTGCCAGTTATTGTTTGACTCTGGCCATCTGCCGTACGTACGTACACTCACTTGAACGGTGTCTGATCCCGAACCAGATCGGTTGCAAACGTTCCACCTATGCAGCTAATGGAGGCACCCGTATCCATATGTCCACTGAGCGTCCTTCCCAGTACGGTTACTTGCGCAAAGGGTTGCCAGTCCTTAGACACATTAACGACTGACTCCAATACATTTGCGCGCTCGTTTTTGAAGTTTTGGCGATATTAAAGCAATCGCTTACGAGATCGGGTCGGGCAAATGGGATTTTTCAAATCTGTGGGTAACATACAAGTATATGAAGAAAAGGCTGGGAATTTAGGTAAATCAGGGAGTAATGGAACTGTCGAAACTTCCATAAATTGGTGTTCGTTGCTTTCGAACTGATTGGTTTGCCTGCACCTGTCGACTGTGCATGGCTTACTGAGTTTTTGGATCGTTACACCTAGGACACGACGGTTTGTACGAATCTCGTCTGCCACAGCTGTAGCAAAAAGACGGTTCGATCCCGTACGCAATCTTGATACCGATGCCCTAGAGTACCACAGTTCCAACAGGAAAGGATAACTGCCGCTGTATCGACATCAGGTTCCTCTTCCTTGTTTGTCTGTACCACAATTTCATGCACCTGTCGTCGAATGGGGATACGCTTAGGTTCAGCGGTGACGCTGGACTTAGACACAGACTGCAAAAATCGTTCTCGATTACGCCTATGTTTCGCAATTGCGCTGACATAGAAGAATTTCCGAAAAATGGACTTTCCACCCTGCAATTATTTGTCCAATCCTATCTGGTCGTAGTTCCGCTATCTGTTGCGAAAACGATGGGGTTGCTGCGACAGTAGACTCGTTAGCCTGACTCATTTGGACATTTCGAGAAATCTAAATCGGTCCATTTGGATCAACTGTTCAAACGTTTGGGTTTCCCCTTTTTTTTGGGCTGGTCCAGCTGCTTGGTTAATCGGCGGTGGTACCGCTTGACTTGACAGACGTGAAAAACCTACTTCGTTTTGCCTGCGTCATTTTGGTCATGGTCTGAGAGGCTCAGGAGGCTATAAAAGATAGAGCATCCGAGTTTTGTTTCGGACTCATGGATCTCTCACTCCTAGAACAGTGTCAAAAAATTTCGGCGTAGTCCCACTTCCGCCCCACAAAGGGCGCACATCTAATAGAGGAAAAATACCAAGCAGTAATTTGATTTCAACAAATAATGGAACTCAAGTGAAAAGATTTGAGGGCGATAAAATATTACATTTCCATTTAGAATATGGACCAGATTCATTAATGCTAAATCCAGAAACTTATTTAAAGAAATTTAATTCTGTAATTATTGAAAACCGACAAAAATCATTATATCATTACTTATTTATTCTTTATCTTGAACTTTGGCATGACAACAAAATAAATACAGACATTTGGTTTTAGATGTTTTGAAAAATGACCGCCTACTTATGAAAAAAAGTTTTAATTATGTGTAGACTTTATGTATTTTTACATGGGATCAAACAAGTTTATATAATTTTGACTGATGCAGATAATGGTACCAATGGAGGATATAAAAAAATGTGTACACAGTCTACTTAAGAGTAATCGAGATCTTATGTACACCTTTGAACTTAGGACAAGATTATTATTAATAAAGTTAAATAGTGGGTTTCGAAATAATTCGATACAGTCTTTACAGTTTAAAACCATTTATTAGGGAAGAAATAGTTCAACGTATTTTGGACTCAAGAAACGAACAGGAATTTATTGAAAATTTAAATAAAAAAATAAAAATAAGATATGCAGGCAGGTAAACATTATTTATACAAATAATCCAATTGAATTTTGCAATAGTTCATGTGATGTCTGTCGTCAATCGCTTATTATGCAATCAGTCTATTTTTGATATTTTTTTCAACATTCCTTCCGTAAGGAATGTCTAATCTATAATATATCGAGACGTGCTGAAGAAGTAATATGTATAGTATTGCCTGCAGTGCCGAAATGAATTACTCTGCCGACAAAAATATTTGGTTCAGATCGGATCATTATTACAGCCACAATGATAAAATGAATTTTCAGAAGCGTTTCCCCTCGCCTTTTTGCGGGATAGTCGCTACAGATTCTCTCTCAGCTCACACACTGCTTTCACACATTCTGCCTCGTTTAAGAAGTAATTCCAATAAGAAGTAATTTAGATAATGAAAATGTAGATGACAGATGTAGGAAAAATGTAAAATGTACAAAATTATAAAATATTTAAAAATTATATATAAATCACATGTGTACTGACTATACGGGTATAAAAGTAGAGTAGCTTTAACAGCGTCTCCATACGATCTTTTCTCGTTTTTATGAGCTAATGGTACCAGCCAGTGAGAAAAGTCTACGCACTTGTCTCACAGAACATATAGGAGCTCTCGAATTTTTTCGACCTTATCATCATATGTCTGGATAGTTCCGTTGCCTATAACATAGCCTAGGAATTGACCTCCTTTAAGCATGTTGACTTTCCACTTTAATGGTCATTCAATGGTCATTCTCGTAATCTGGCGGACAATCTACTAGGGACTTGGAAATCTCGTTTCGTAACGATGGCGGAATAACGTTGTCCAGCGCTTGGACATCGTTTGACGTGCATTGCATAATCAATGCAGCATCACCGTGTACTGATACATCGGTCGCGCAGGAATAGTAAACGCCGTTTTTTCACGCGCGCTCAATTCTAAGGGAATTTGCAAATAGGCATTTTTCAAGTCGAATACTTGCGATGAACTCAGCTCGCGGGAGACGACAATTTACCATCGATAAGTGGAATAGGATAGGCGTTCTTTATGGTGAAATTCGTCGAGTTTCCGACTGTCAATGCACAATCGTACCTTTCCAGGCTTACGAACGAGGACCACGGGTGACCATGCGCTTTTTTCGGTCTATCTCGAGGTACATCAGGTTTTCCACGGCTGGATACACCGCCTTATGTCGCTGCTTGATTGCCTTAGAGCTGACCACGTCAATATCGTGCGACAACCAGCTCGTTTTCCCAAGACCGTGTTTCTCAAAGGTGGGAAACAAGTTGACCGTTTTCGCCAACTGCTCTTGCTGCTGCTATGACAAGAGCACGTTCAACATACTATCGAATGACACACTTGCAATCGCGGGACTTGATGCTTGGTTGCCTAGAAACGCAGGTAGCAAATTAAAGCTGGACCAAAAATCTATGCCCAGATATAAGTGTAGCGCCAAGGATGGACTAATGAACAATATTAATGATTTAATCTGGCCTTGAAATCATACATCAGTCGTGACGTTGCCAGTTATTGTTTGACTCTGGCCATCTGCCGTACGTACGTACACAGACTTGAACGGTGTCTGATCCCGAACCAGATCGGTTGCAAACGTTCCACCTATGCAGCTAATGGAGGCACCCGTATCCATATGTCCACTGAGCGTCCTTCCCAGTACGGTTACTTGCGCAAAAGGGTTGCCAGTCCTTAGACACATTAACGACTGACTCAATACATTTGCGCGCTCGTTTTTGAAGTTTTGGCGATATTAAAGCATTCTCTTACGAGATCGGGTCGGGCAAATGGGATTTTTCAAATCTGTGGGTAACATACAAGTATATGAAGAAAAGGCTGGGAATTTAGGTAAATCAGGGAGTAATGGAACTGTCGAAACTTCCATAAATTGGTGTTCGTTGCTTTCGAACTGATTGGTTTGCCTGCACCTGTCGACTGTGCATGGCTTACTGAGTTTTTTGGATCGTTACACCTAGGACACGACGGTTTGTACGAATCTCGTCTGCCACAGCTGTAGCAAAAGACGGTTCGATCCCGTACGCAATCTTGATACCGATGCCCTAGGAGTACCACAGTTCAACAGGGAAAGGATAACTGCCGCTGTATCGACATCAGGTTCCTCTTCCTTGTTTGTCTTGTAAGAATACCACAATTGAATGCACCTGTCGTCGAATGGGGATACGCGTAGGTTCAGCGGTGACGCTGGACTTAGACACAGACTGAAAAAATCGCTCGATTACGCCTATGTTTCGCAATTGCGCTGACATAGAAGAATTTCCGAAAAAATGGACTTTCCACCCTGCAATTATTTGTCCAATCCTATCTGGTCGTAGTTCCGCTATCTGTTGCGATCCCTATGGGGTTGCTGCGACAGTTAGACTCGTTAGCCTGACTCATTTGGACATTTAGAGAATAAGAAGGGGCATTTGGAACAACTGTTCAAACGTTTGGGTTTCCCCACTAGGTTGGGCTGGTCCAGCTGCTTGGTTAATCGGCGGTGGTACCGCTTGACTTGACAGACGTTGGAAACCTACTTCCATTGCCTGCGTCATTTTGGTCATGATTTTGAGAGGCTCGGAGGCTATAAAATAGAGCATCCGAGTTTTGTTTCAGACTCATGTGATCTCTCACTCCTAGAACAGTGTTAAAATTTCGGCCGGCCCACTTCCGCCCCCACAAAGTGCGCACATCTAATAGAGGAAAAAAAATACCAAGCAGTAATTTGAATTCAACAAATAATGGAACTCAAGTGAAAAGATTTGAGGGCGATAAAATATTACATTTCCATTTAGAATATGGACCAGATTCATTAATGCTAAATCCAGAAACTTATTTAAAGAAATTTAATTCTGTAATTATTGAAAAACCGACAAAAATCATTATATCATTACTTATTTATTCTTTATCTTGAACTTTTGGCATGACAACAAAATAAATACAGATTTGGTTTTAGATGTTTTGAAAAATGACCGCCTACTTATGGAAAAAGTTTTAATTATGTGTAGACTTTATGTATTTTTGCATGGGATCAAACAAGTTTATATAATTTTGACTGATGCAGATAATGGTACCAATGGAGGATCGAAAAAATGTGTACACAGTCTACTTAAGAGTAATCGAGATCTTATGTACACCTTTGAACTTAGGACAAGCTTATTATTAATAAAATTAAATAGTGGGTTTTAAATCGAAATACAGTCTTTACAGTTTTAAACCATTTATTAGGGAAGAAATAGTTCAACGTATTTTTGGACTCAAGAAACGAACAGGAATTTATTGAAAATTTAAATAAAAAAAAAAAAAGATATGCAGGCAGGTAAACATTATTTATACAAATAATCCAATTGAATTTTGCAATAGTTCATGTGATGTCTGTCGTCAATCGCTTATTATGCAATCAGTCTATTTTCTTTGTCAACATTCCTTCCGTAAGGAATGTCTAATCTATAATATATCGAGACGTGCTGAAGAAGTAACATGTATAGTATTGCCTGCAGTGCCGAAATGAATTACTCTGCCGACAAAAATATTTATTCAGAGTCAACAGACTCTATTACAGTGATTTCAAAGGTTATTTCTATGGGAATTGTAGAAATTGCAACCAAAAATGGTATTTCCAAAAATGAAGGAGCCTGACTCCAATATATGGCGAGGAAAATTGAATGCAAGCGAAAGTACAATTTTGAGAAATCCTTTTGATTTAAATATTAATATTTCCAAAGGAATATCTTAACAGTAATAGTATAAGTAATAGTAATAGTTCTTATCATATAATGTACCCTTAGAAAAATAAATACATATATAATATATATTTTTTCAATATCCATATCTCACACATTTTTTGTAGGCAGCTGGAATTGTTTTTATGTGTTGTTATTTTATTTAGCCTATCAGAGTGTGTGGTTACGCGGCCTCATATTATCCATTAGTCCATAGATAGCCAGTGGTGCAACAGCGAAGTATATCATTGGTTTTTCTCTGTGATTATGCTCAGACCTACGCAGCCTATAAAACGTCTTTCCTATTTTCAGTTTCGCTACCGCTCTCCAGTTAGGTAACCTCTAAAAGCGTTTGCCCTCGAACAGAATTAATCAATCACATCTTCCTGGAATCGGAATTTGACACAGTCTTGAACCGACCCCTCGTATTTAATAAACTCGTCTTGAGTCGATCCTTCAAACAGACTCGTTTCGTTCTCGCTATCACGTATGCATTTCGAAACTTTCGTTATTGTTCGGCTACTCTATTCTACTATTTTTATTTTTATTTTACTCGAAGAGTACGTGTAACATAGAGAAGGAAGCGTTTTTGACATCATAAAGTATACAATAATATATATTGTCTGTCCATTCGTTTTGTTTGTCGCCCATTGCTTAGAGGCTATAAGAGCTAGAGACACATTTTTTTTTTTCAGACTGATGTGATATCTCACTTCTACAAATGTGTTTCAAAATTTCGCCACTTCCGCCCCCACAAAGGGCGCACATCTGTGGCTTCTACAATTTTAAAGAGTGGGTATTCAACAACGAAAAATAGACAAAATCATAACCAAAAGCCCATACCTATCAGAGGCGCAAATCTTAATCGGATTGGATCATTATTATAGCCACGATGGAGAAACCCATTTCGGGAAACATCGTTCCTTTTCGCTCGCACTCACACACCAACGTGTCTGCTTTGCCTATTCGTCCTGAATCTCAGAGATTATAACAGCTAGAGCAACCAAACTTCTGGCCAAACTACTGTGATACCACTTCAGTACAAGTGTATTTCAAAATTTCGCCACGCACCCTTTCGCCACCACAAAAAAACCGTATCGTAGAGAATGAAGAAACTGGTTCAGATTGGATCATTATTGTAGCCACAATGATGAAATGAATTTTCAGCATCTCGCCCACTCCCTTTCAGCCGCTTACGCTGAAAACGAAACGGCGTTATGTTGTTGTGAAATGATGTAGATGATTTTACAGAAAAAGTGTAAAATGTAAAATCTGAGACAACATTTGAAAATTCCACTTAAATCATACTGACTCAGTACGGGTATAAAAATAGTTAGCGTTAACTCTTGGACAGTTCTTTTCGTTTTCTTTTGGACGTTAATCAAAGGGCATCTAATTGGAATCGTATAGTTTATCCACCACAAGCTTTTTGCAACGATTAAACGCCGTTTTTACGCGCGAGCAATCTAAGGCATTTTAATTAGGCATTTTTAAAATTAAAACGCGAGGAACGTTGATTCGCCATTAAAACGACATCTACTTTTGGAACCCGGATAGTCAGTAAACATGTGATTTATGTGGAATCTTTAAATATTTGATCAGTTTTAACATTTTACATATTTTTGCTGCACCTGTCCTCTACATGTACATCACTTCTCACGACAACACGCAAACACTCGGTCTAGGCAGAGTATGTGAACAGTGTTTTGAGCTGAGAGACACCGATTAGCAAGCTGCTTGATCGCTGAAGTGATGGTAAAAGTTCATATCATCATTGTGGCTATATCAATGATCCGATTTGAACCAGATTCGGCATTCTGGCATATAATGACCTCTACAAAACCGTATTTTCTAGTTTTTATCTTCCAAATTGTGGATTTTTTTTTTTAGTGGCTCTGGGGCGGCAACCAGTAGAAAAATTTATTTGGCGAACATCAGACGCAAAATTCGAATATTAAATATTGGTGCGTCATTGCTTTTTTGACAGCTTGGAAACTAGAAAGCGCAGGTAGACAGCATCCCGACCAAATATCTATGCGGGACAAACCCAAAAGACCAAAACCCGTCTTGAGTCGATCCTTCAAACAGACTCGTTTCGTTCTCGCTGATTGGTTTTCACGTATTGAATTTCTGAAACTTTCGTTATTGTTCGGCTACTCTATTCTACTATGTTTATATCCCGTACTCGAAAGGTTGACAAAACGTAGAAGGAAGCGTTTTTGACATCGTAATGGAGTATATATATTCCATTGTCTGTCTCATTCGTTTTGTTTGTCGCCCATTGCTTAGAGGCTATGGAGCTAGAGACACATATTTTTTTTCAGACTGATGTGATATCTCACTTCTACAAATTTTTTCAAAATTTCGCCACTTCCGCCCCCACAAAGGGCGCACATCGTTTCGGGCAAATTTTAAAGATAACAGACAACGAAAAATAGACAAAATCATAGAAAGCCCATACCTATCAGAGGCGCAAATCTTAATCGGATTGGATCATTATTATGGAACAATGGAACTTCCCATTGGTGTTCGTTGCTTTCATCTGTTCCCTTTCGCTCGCACCTGTCGACCTGGTGTGTCTGGCCGCCCATTCGGTTCCTGAATCTGGGACACGACTTTAACAGCTAGAATCGTCAAAACAGCTGTGGCAAAAACGGTGATACCACTTCAGTACAATCTTATACCGAAATTTCGCCACGCACACTTTCGCAACCACAAAAAAACCGTATCGTAGAAATGAAGAAACTGGTTCATGCTTCATGGATCATTCAGGTAGCCTCAATGATGAAATGAATTTTCAACATCTCGCCCACTCCCTTTCATGAACTTGTCGCTGAATGGGGATAAATATGGGTTTGTGACGTTGATGGAGATGACAGTTACAGAAAAAAGCAAAAATGTAAAAACTGAGACAACATTTGAAAATTTTCGCATACTGACTCAGTACGGGTATAAAAATAGTGTAGCGTTAACTCTATAAGTTCTTTCTCGTTTTTCTTTTGGACGTTAATACACAGATCTAATTGGAATCGTTTAGTTTATCCACCACAAGCTTTTTGCAACGATTAACTACGGATGAAAGTTTTAAAAAGAGCAATCTAAGGCATTTAATTAAGATTTTAAAATTAAAACGGGAAGGAACGTTGATTCGCCATTAAAACGACACTACTTTTATACCCGTTCACGGTAGTAAACATGTGATTTATGTGGAATCTTTAAAATTTTGATCAAACAAACATTTGATATTTTTGCTGCACCTGTCCTCTACATCTACATCACTTCTCACGACAACACGCAAACACTGCAGGAGGCAGAGTATGTGAGCAGTGTTTGAGCGAGAGAGAGAATGAGTAGAGGCTTGATCGCTGAAGGGATGGTAAAAGTTCATATCATCATTGTGGCTATATCAATGATCCGATTTGAACCAGATTCGGCATTCTGGCATAGTCGACCTCTACAAAACCGTATTTTCTAGTTTTTCTATCTTCCAAATTGTGGAATTTTTGTTTTTAGTGGTCGGAGGGGGGGCAGCAACCAGTAGAAAAATTTCTTTGGCGAAGATCAGACGCAAAAATGAGCCTTTATTAAAATTGGTGCGTCATTGCAGGATCGGCTCAGCTCGCTGGAAACTAACTGGCAAAGTAGACGGCATCGATATGGCGGGACAAACCCAAAAGACCAACCGAACACCAAAAACGCGTCCGCTCCAAAGGTGGAGAAATACCAAAAATACCACAGTACACTTAACGCCAACGCCTCAGATCGTGTCTTGAGCCGACACCTCGTATTTAGGTAGGCCTTGAGTCGATCCTTCAAACCCAACTCGTTTCGTTCAACTAAATCACGTATGCATTTCAGAAACTTTCGTTATTGTTCGGCTACTCTATTCTACTATGTTTAAATACCCGTGCTCGAAGAGTACGTGTAGAAAAGACGAAGGAAGCGTTTTTTGACATCAAAATTTAAATATATTATTGTCTGTCCATTCGTTTTCGTCAATCGCTTATTTTTGGCAATCAGTCTATTTTCTTTGTCAACATTCCTTCTGTAAGGAATGTCTAATCTATAATATATCGAGACGTGCTGAAGAAGTAATATGTATAGTTTTTGCCTGCAGTGCCGAAATGAATTACTCTGCCGACAAAAATATTTGGACCAGATCGGATCATTGGGGGTGGCCACAATGATAAAATGAATTTTCAGGTACGTTTCCCCTCGCCAAACGTCGGGATAGTCGCTACATATTCTCTCTCAATTCAAACACTGCTCACACATTCTGCCTCGTTAAAGCGCCGGAGGTTGTTAAGTAATTTAGATAATGAAAATGTAGATGACAGATGTAGGAAAAAAATGTAAAATGTACAAAATTATAAAATATTTAAAAATTATATATAAATCACATGTGTACTGACTGAGTACGGGTAAATCTGTTATAGTCGCTTTAACAGCGTCTCCATACGATCTTTTCTCGTTTTTATGAGCTTGTGGTACCAGCCATTAGAATAAAATCTACGCAATTTCTCACAGTTTAGGGATCGGGAGCTCTCGGCATTGCTTCGACCTTATATGGATATGTCTGGATAGTTCCGTCTGTCTATAACATAGCCTAGGCATTGACCTCCTTTAAGCATAACTTGGACTTCTCCACTTTAATGGTCATTCAATGGTCATTCTCGTAATCTGGCGGACAATCTACTAGGGACTTGGAAATCTCGTTTCGTAACGATGGCGGAATAACGTTGTCCATCAGCTTGGACATCGTTTGACGTGCATTGCATAATCAAAAGGGCATCACCGTGTACTGATACATCGGTCGCGCAGGAATAGTAAACGCCGTTTTTCACGCGCGCTCAATTCTAACGGAATTTGCAAATAGGCATTTTTCAAGTCAATTTTTTGCGATGAACTCAGCTCGCGGGGAGACGACAAAGAATACCATCGATAAGTGGAATAGGATAGGCGTTCTTTATGGTGAATTCGTCGAGTTTCCGACTGTCAATGCACAATCGTACCTTTCAGGCTTACGAACGAGGACCACGGGTGACCATGCGCTAGTTTTCGGTCTATCTCGAGGTACATCAGGTTTTCCACGGCTGGAGACACCGCCTTATGTCGCTGCTTGATTGCCTTAGAGCTGACCACGTCAATATCGTGCGACAACCAGCTCGTTTTCCCAAGACCGTGTTTCTCAAAGGTGGGGAAACAAGTTGACCGTTTTCGCCAACTGCTCTTGCTGCTGCTATGACAAGAGCACGTTCAACATACTATCGAATGACACACTTGCAATCGCGGGACTTGATGCTTGGTTGCCTAGAAACGCAGGTAGCAAATTAAAAAGCTGGACCAAAATCTATGCCCAGATATAAGTGTAGCGCCAAAGGATGGACTATGAACAATATTAATGATTTAATCTGGCCTTGAAATCATACATCAGTCGTGACGTTGCCAGTTATTGTTTGACTCTGGCCATCTGCCGTACGTACGTACACAGACTTGAACGGTGTCTGATCCCGAACCAGATCGGTTGCAAACGTTCCACCTATGCAGCTAATGGAGGCACCCGTATCCATATGTCCACTGAGCGTCCTTCCCAGTACGGTTACTTGCGCAAAGGGTTGCCAGTCCTTAGACACATTAACGACTGACTCCAATACATTTGCGCGCTCGTTTTGAAGTTTTGGCGATATTAAAGCAATCTCTTACGAGATCGGGTCGGGCAAATGGGATTTTTTCAAATCTGTGGGTAACATACAAGTATATGAAGAAAAGGCTGGGAATTTAGGTAAATCCCAAGTAATGGAACTGTCGAAAACTTCCATAAATTGGTGTTCGTTGCTTTCGAACTGATTGGTTTGCCTGCACCTGTCGACTGTGCATGGCTTACTGAGTTTTTGGATCGTTACACCTAGGACACGACGGTTTGTACGAATCTCGTCTGCCACAGCTGTAGCAAAAGACGGTTCGATCCCGTACGCAATCTTGATACCGATGCCCTAGAGTACCACAGTTCAACAGGAAAGGATAACTGCCGCTGTATCGACATCAGGTTCCTCTTCCTTGTTTGTCTGTACCACAATTTCATGCACCTGTCGTCGAATGGGGATACGCTTAGGTTCAGCGGTGACGCTGGACTTAGACACAGACTGCAAAATCGCTCTCGATTACGCCTATGTTTCGCAATTGCGCTGACATAGAAGATTTCCGAAAAAATGGACTTTCCACCCTGCAATTATTTGTCCAATCCTATCTGGTCGTAGTTCCGCTATCTGTTGCGATCCCTATGGGGTTGCTGCGACAGTAGACTCGTTAGCCTGACTCATTTGGACATTTAGAGAATATCGAGGGGGCATTTGGAACAACTGTTCAAACGTTTGGGTTTCCCCACTAGGTTGGGCTGGTCCAGCTGCTTGGTTAATCGGCGGTGGTACCGCTTGACTTGACAGACGTTGGAAACCTACTTCCATTGCCTGCGTCATTTTGGTCATGGCTTGAGAGGCTCGGAGGCTATAAAAGATAGAGCATCCGAGTTTTGTTTCAGACTCATGTGATCTCTCCTCCTAGAACAGTGTTAAAAATTTCGGCCGGCCCACTTCCGCCCCCCACAAAGGGCGCACATCTAATAGGGGGAAAAATACCAAGCAGTAATTTGAATTCAACAAATAATGGAACTCAAGTGAAAAAGATTTGAGGGCGATAAAATATTACATTTCCATTTTGGAATATGGACCAGATTCATTAATGCTAAATCAAAACTTATTTAAAGAAATTTAATTCTGTAATTATTGAAAAACCGACAAAATCATTATATCATTACTTATTTATTCTTTATCTTGAACTTTGGCATGACAACAAAATAAATACAGATTTGGTTTTAGATGTTTTGAAAAATGACCGCCTACTTATGGAAAAAGTTTTAATTATGTGTAGACTTTATGTATTTTTTACATGGGATCAAACAAGTTTATATAATTTTGACTGATGCAGATAATGGTACCAATGGAGGACATAAAAAATGTGTACACAGTCTACTTAAGAGTAATCGAGATCTTATGTACACCTTTGAACTTAGGACAAGCTTATTATTAATAAAAGTTAAATAGTGGGTTTCGAAATAATTCGATACAGTTTAAACAGTTTAAACCATTTATTAGGGAAGAAATAGTTCAACGTATTTTTGGACTCAAGAAACGAACAGGAATTTATTGAAAATTTAAATAAAAAATAAAAATAAGATAAGCAGGCAGGTAAACATTATTTATACAAATAATCAATTGAATTTTGCAATAGTTCATGTGATGTCTGTCGTCAATCGCTTATTATGCAATCAGTCTATTTTCTTTGTCAACATTCCTTCCGTAAGGAATGTCTAATCTATAATATATCGAGACGTGCTGAAGAAGTAATATGTATAGTATTGCCTGCAGTGCCGAAATAATTACTCTGCCGACAAAAATATTTATTCAGAGTCAACAGACTCTATTACAGTGATTTTAAAAGGTTATTTCTATGGGAATTGTAGAAATTGTGTCAAAAAATGGTATTTCAAAAATGAAGGAGCCTGACTCAATATATGGCGATAAAAATTGAATGCAAGCGAAAGTACAATTTTGAGAAATCCTTTTGATTTAAATATTAATATTTCCAAAGGAATATCTTAACAGTAATAGTATAAGTAATAGTAATAGTTCTTATCATATAATGTACCCTTAGAAACATAAATACATATATAATATATATTTTTCAATATCCATATCTCACACATTTTTGTAGGCAGCTGGAATTGTTTTTATGTGTTGTTATTTTATTTAGCCTAGGGAGTGTGTGGTTATGTGCGGCCTCATATGGCGGAATCCATTGTCCATTTTGTCGCCAGTGGTGTTTAGAGGACTATAAGAGCATAATTTTCTCTGGGCATCACCGTGATGTGATAATCGGTCTACAAGGAATAGTTTCCGTTTTTCCACGCGCGCTCAATTCTAACGGAATTTGCAAATAGGCATTTTTCAAGTCAACACTTGCGATGAACTCAGCTCGCGGGAGACGAAAAAGAATACCATCGATAAGTGGAATAGGATAGGCGTATTATGGTGAATTCGTCGAGTTTCCGACTGTCAAACACAATCGTACCTTTCCAGGCTTACGAACGAGGACGGAAACTTGACCATATTGTTCGGCTTTCTATTCTATCTCGAGGTACATCAGGTTTTCCACGGCTGGAGACACCGCCTTATGTCGCTGTTTGATTGCCTTAGAGCTGACCACGTCAATATCGTGCGACAACCGTTTCGTTTTCCCAAGACCGTGTTTCTCAGGCTGGGGAAACAAGTTGACATATTTTTTCGCCAACTGATCTTGCTATCTGCTTGACAAGAGCACGTTCAAATACTATCGAATGACACGCCTTGCAATCGCGGCGCTTGATGCTTGGTTGCCTACAAACGCAGGTAGCAAAAAAGACTGGACGAAAAATCTATGCCCAAATATAAAAGTGTAGCGCCAAGGATGGACTATGACGCAAATGATTTAATCTGGCCTTGAAATCATTCATCAGTCGTGACGTTGCCACCCATTGTTTGACTCTGGCCATCTGCCGTACGTACGTACACAACTTGAACGGTGCCTGATCGTCGAACCAGATCGGTTGCAAACGTTCCAAACCAATGGCCAAAACTGGAGGCACCCGTATCCATAAGTCCACTGAGCGTCCTTCCCAGTACGGTTACTTGCGCAAAAGGGTTGCCAGTCCTTAGGACATTAACGGTTGACTCCATCACATTTGCCGCGCTCGTTTTTGAAGTTTTTGGCGATATTCGCCCAATCGCTTACGAGCCGCTTCGGGCAAATGGGATTTTTCAAATCTGTGGATAACATACAAGTTTATAAAAGAAAAGGCTGGGAACATAGGTAAATTCCCTGACTAAAATGGAACTGTCGAAACTTCCATAAATTGGTGTTCGTTAACTTTCGAACTGATTGGTTTTGCCTGCACCTGTCGACTGTGCATGGCTTAGTGAGTTTTCGGATCGTTTACACCTAGGACACGACGGTTTGTACGATTAACTACGTCTGACCAGTTGTAGCAAAAGACGGTTCGATCCCGTACGCAATTTGATACCGATTTTAGACTTACCACAGTTCCAACAGGATTCGGATAACTGCCGCTGTATCGACATCAGGTTCCTCTTCCATGTTTGTCTGTACCAAATTTCATGCACCTGTCGTCGAATGGGGATACGCTTAGGTTCAGCGGTGACGCTGGACTTAGACACAGACTGCAAAAATCGCTCTCGATTACGCCTATGTTTCGCAATTGCGCTGACATAGAAGAATTTCCGAAAAAAATGGACTTTGAGCCTGCAATTATTTGTCCAATCCTATCTGGTCGTAGTTCCGCTATCTGTTGCGATATTTATGGGGTTGCTGCGACAGTAGACTCGTTAGAACCTGACTCATTTGGACATTCTGGAATATCGAGGGGCATTTGGAACAAAACTGTTCAAACGTTTTTTTCCCCCACTAGGTTGGGCTGGTCCAGCTTTTTGGTTAATCGGCGGGTGGTACCGCTTGAGTGGACAGACGTTGGAAACCTAAATATTTTACCTGCGTCATTTTGGTCATGGCTTGAGAGGCTCGGAGGCTATAAAAGATAGAGCATCCGAGTTTTGTTTCAGACTCATGTGATCTCTCACTCCTAGAACAGTGTTAAAAAATTTCAAAATTTCCCACTTCCGCCCCCACAAAGGGCGCACATCTAATAGAGGAAAAATACCAAGCAGTAATTTGAATTCAACAAATAATGGAACTCAAGTGAAAAGATTTGAGGGCGATAAAATATTACATTTCCATTATCAGTTAAATAGAAACTTATTTAAAAGAAATTTAATTCTGTAATTATTGAAAAACCGACAAAAATCATTATATCATTACTTATTTATTCTTTATCTTGAACTTTGGCATGACAACAAAATAAATACAGATTTGGTTTTAGATGTAGAAAAAAATGACCGCCTACTTATGGAAAAAAAAAGTTTTAATTATGTGTAGACTTTATGTATTTTTACATGGGATCAAAACAAGTTTATATAATTTTGACTGATGCAGATAATGGTACCAATGGAGGATCGAAAAAATGTGTACACAGTCTACTTAAGAGTAATCGAGATCTTATGTACACCTTTTGAACTCAGTCAGGACAGTCAATTTATTATTAATAAAGTTAAATAGTGGGTTTCGAAATAATTCGATACAGTTCTTTACAGTTTAAACCATTTATTAGGGAAGAAATAGTTCAACGTATTTTGGATCAAGAAACGAACAGGAATTTATTGAAAATTTAAATAAAAAAATAAAAATAAGATAAGCAGATCGGTAAACATTATTTATACAAATAATCCAATTGAATTTTGCAATAGTTCATGTGATGTCTGTCGTCAATTTTATTATCAATCAGTCTATTTTTTTGTCAACATTCCTTCCGTAAGGAATGTCTAATCTATAATATATCGAGACGTGCTGAAGAAGTAATATGTATCAAGTATTGCCTGCAGTGCCGAAATGAATCGCAATTCTGCCGACAAAAATATTTATTCAGAGTCAACAGACTCTATTACAGTGATTTCAAAGGTTATTTCTATGGGAATTGTAGAAATTACAACCAAAAAATGGTATTTCCAAAATGAAGGGAGCCTGACTCTAATATATGGCGAGGAAAAACTTTGAATGCAAGCGAAAGTACAATTTTGAGAAATCCTTTTGATTTAAATATAAATAATATTTCCAAAGGAATATCTTAACATCTAATAGTATAAGTAATAGTAATAGTTCTTATCATATAATGTACCCTTTAGAAACATAAATACATATATAATATATATTTTTCAATATCCATATCTCACACATTTTTGTAGGCAGCTGGAATTGTTTTTATGTGTTGTTATTTTATTTGGCCATCATCTTATGTGAAATCGTTTGACATCGTTTTATTGTCTGTCCATTCGTTTTTTGGGCATCACCGTGTACTGAAAAGGCGGTCGCGCTATTTTCATAGTTTTTTTTTTTTCAGACTGATGTGATATCTCAATTCTACAACGGAATTTGCAATTAGGCGCCTGGAAACGGAATTTCAATAGGAGCAGATGAACTCCGCTCGCGGGAGACGACAAAAAATACCATCGATCGTTGGAATAGGATAGGCGTTCTTTATGGTGAATTCGTCGAGTTTCCGACTGTCAATGCACAATCGTATTTTTCCATTTTACGAACGAACGAGGACCAAGCGTTTTGACCATGCGCTAGTTTTCGGTCTATCTCGAGGTACATCGGTTTTCCACGGCTGGAGACACCGCCTTATGTCGCTGCTTGATTGCCTTAGAGCTGACCACGTCAATATCGTGCGACAACCAGCTCGTTTTCCCAAGACCGTGGCGCACAAAGGTGGGAAACAAGTTGAAAGATAACAACTGCTCTTGCTGCTGCAAAATGACAAAAACGTTCAACATACTATCGAATGACACACTTGCAATCGCGGGACTTGATGCTTGGTTGCCCTAGAAACGCAGGTGGCAAAGAAACCCATTTGGACCAAAAATCTATGCCCAGATATAAGTCTAGCGCCAAGGATGGACTATGAACAATATAAATGATTTAATCTGGCCTTGAAATCATACATCAGTCAAACGTTGCCAGTTATTGTTTGACTCTGGCCATCTGCCGTACGTACTTTCGCCCACAAAACTTGAACGGTGTCTGATCCCGAACCAGTTCGGTTGCAAACGTTCCACCTATGCAGCTACTGGAGGCGCCCGTATCCATATGTCCACTGAGCGTCCTTGAAAGTACGGTTGTTTGCGCAAATGGGATGCCAGTCCTTACCGCGTAAAACGACAACATTTGAAAATTCCAATACATTTGCGCGCTCGTTTTAAAAAGTTTTGGCGATATTAAAGCAATCGCTTACGAGATCGGTTCGGGCAAATGGGATTTTTCAAATCTGGGTTTAACACCACAAGCTTTATATGATTAAAACGGCTGGGAATTTAGGTAAATCTAAGGGATTTAATGGAACTGTCGAAACTTCCATAAATTGGTGTTCGTTGCTTTCGAACTGATTTGGTTTGCCTGCACCTGTCGACTAAACATGATTTACTGAGTTTTGGATATTTACACCTAGGACACGACGGTTTGTACGAATCTCGTCCGCCACAGCCGTAGCAAAAGACGGTTCGATCCCGTACGCAATCTTGATACCGATGCCCTAGAGTACCACAGTTCCAAAGGGAAAGTTCATAACATTGCCGCTGTATCGACATCAGAGGTTCCTCTTCCTTGTTTGTCTACAAAACCACAATTTCATGCACCTGTCGTCGAATGGGGATACGCTTAGGTTCAGCGGTGACGCTGGACTTAGACACAGACTGCAAAAATCGCTTCGATTACGCCTATGACGCAAAAATTGCGCTGACATAGAAGAATTTCCGAAAAATGGACTGAAAGCGCCCTGGAAATTATTTGTCCAATCCTATCTGGTCGTAGTTCCGCTATCTCGTTGCGATCCCAATGGGGTTGCTGCGACAGTATCCTCGTTAGCCTGACTTCATTTGGACATTTAGAGAATATCACGGGGCATTTGGAACAACTGTTCCAAACGTTTCTTTTTTCCCCACTAGGTTACACTGGTCGAAGCTGCTACGTTAATCGGCGGTGGAACCGCTTTTTGACATCACAGACGTTATAAACCTACTTCCATCCATTGCGTCATTTTGGTCATTGTTTTTGAGAGTGCTCGGAGGCTATAAAAGATACACATCAGTTTTTTTCAGACTCATGTGATATCTCACTTCTAGAAAGTGTTAAAAAATTTCGCCGATCCACTTCCGCCCCCACAAAGGGCGCACATCTAATAGCTTAAAAAATTTTAAAGATAAGTAATTTGAATTCAACAACTAATGGATTTGAAATGGAAAAGATTTGAGGGCGATAAAAATATTACATTTCCATTTAGAATCGGATTGGATTCATTATTTATTTAAAGAAATTTAATTCTGGAATTATTGAAAACCGACAAAATTCATTTTATCATTATTTACCAATTATTCTTTATCTTGAACTTTGGCATGACAACAAAAATAAATACAGATTTGGTTTTAGATGTTTTGAAAAATGACCAGACTTATGGAAAAAGTTTTAATTATGTGTAGACTTTATGTATTTTTTACATGGGATCAAACAAGTTTATATAATTTTGACTGATGCAAGATAATGGTACCAATGGAGGATCGAAAAATTTGTACACAGTCTACTTAAGTAGTAATCGAGATCTTATGTACACCTTTGAACTTAGCTCAGTTTTATTATTAATAAAAGTTAAATAGTGGGTTTCGAAATAATTGATAAAATCTTTACAGTTTAAACCATTTATTAGGGAAGAAATAGTTCAACGATTATTTTCGGACTCAAGATTTTTGAACAGGAAAATTATTGAAAATTTAAATAAAAAAAATAAAAATAAGATTGTGGGCAGGTAAACATTATTTATACAAATAATCCAATTGAAATTTTGCAATAGTTTAATGATGTCTGTCGTCAATCGCTTATTATGCAATCAGTCTATTTTTTTTGTCAGATATTCCTTCCGTAAGGAATGTCTAATCTATAATATATCGAGACGTGCTGAAGAAGTAATATGTATAGTATTGCCTGCAGTGCCGAAATTAATTACAAATGCCGACAAAAATATTTATTCAGAGAACCAACAGACTCTATTACAGTGATTTCAAAGGTTATTTCTATGGGAATTGTAGAAATTTAACAACCAAAAAATGGTTTTCTAAAAAAATGAAGGATATTTGACTCTAATATATGGCGAGGAAAAATTGAATGCAAACGAAAACGTACAATTTTGAGAAATCCTTTTGATTTAAATATTAATATTTCCAAAGGAATATCTGAACAGTAATATATATAAGTAATAGTAATAGTTCTTATCATATAATGTGGACTTAGAAACATAAATACATATATAATATATATTTTTTCAATATCCATATCTGGCGGACAAATTTTTGTATTTTTGGAATTCCATTTTTATTGTTGTTATTTTATTTAGCCTATAGAGTTGTCCATGCGGCTACCATATCGTTGTCCATTCGTTTTGTTTGTCGCCCGTATGCTGCAAGGCTATAAAAAGGGAGAGACACATATTTTTTTTTTCAGACTGATTTGTGATGCCCTCGCTCACTTCAGGAATGTTTTCATTTTTTGCGCGGCTCAATTCTAACGGCCCCCACAAGGCATTTTTCAGACAAATCATTTCCTGATGAAATTTTAAAGATAACAATGGAACGAAAAATAGACAAAAATTGAGAAAGCCCATAGGATCAGAAAACTTATGGCAAATCACTGCGTCGGATTGGATCATTGATTATAAAACGATGGATAAACCCATTTCGGGAAACGGAACGTTCCTTTCGCTCGCACTCACACACCAACTGATCGTTTTATCTATTCGTCCTGAATCTCAGAAGATTATAACACCTAGAGCAATGCAAATTTGCCAAAACTACTGTGATACCAATATCGTGCAAGTGTATTTCAACCGTTTCCCACGCACCGTTTTTAAAATGGATCCACCACAAAAACGAACGTAGAAATCAAGAAAAGAAACTGGTTCAGATTGGATCATTATTGAGCCACAATGAAAATTCCAATCGAAGATCATTTGCAATTTTCAGCATCTTGGTTGCCTAGGAAACGCAGGTAACGCTGAAATTAAAGCTGGGCGGTTGTTGTTGTGAGAAGTGATGTAGATGTCCAGTTACATGGAAATGATTGCAAATCAATTTAAAAACTGCACGAGATCAACATTCAAAAAAATTTTGACTTTAAATCATACTGCCGTACGTACCACACGTACAAAATGAAAGTGTGTGATCGTTAACTCTATAAACGCCAGAATTTGAATCGTTTTTAATGTTTGGACGTTAAAGTCACACTGAGACTAATTGAATCAACGTATAGTTTATGGGTATTTGTACAGTCTTTTTTGCAACAATTAACTACGGATGAAACATAGAAAAACTAAATTTTGTTAAGGCATTTTAATTAAGATTTAAAAGAGTGTTTTAAAACGAGATCGGGTCGGGGAACGTTGATTCGCCATTAACAACGACGAAATACAGAACTTTTATACCCGACGGCATAATGCAAGGCAGTAAACATGTGATTTATGGGAATCTTTAAATATTTCAGATCGGATTTTAACATTTTAACTATTTTTTAGCTGCATTTGTCGACTGTACATCTACATTCTTTCATTTTCCCATTGGGACAAACTTGAAAAAAGGAGGCAGAGTATGTCAGCAGTGTTTGTGCAGTGTAAGTAGAGTTGTTGTGCGAATGAATGGGATGTAGAAAAGTTCATACAGATCATTTGGCTTTAAAATGTTAAAACTGATAAAAATTTAAAAAATTCCACATAAATCACATGTGTGCTGACTGACTGAGTACGGGTATAAAAGTAGAGTCGCGTTCACAGCGACTCCGTACGTTCTTTCTCGTTTTTTCTATAACTTTTTTGTGAAACATTGTTTTCTGAAAAATTGCAATTTGTGTAAGTATATTTCCCATTATTTGAAATTCCTATCGTGAATTGTATTTGTCAGAGTGCTCATGATCACGTTTTACAAAAGGAAAATATAATCCGGATTCAATTGTTCATTACGATTTACTTTCTACCAGACTTTCAATAAATACAAGACTTTCATAATCGGCGGTAATTACTAATTTACTTGACAGACGTTGAAACCTAAGAAAATTTTGTGCGTATTTTGGTTTTAAATTAGGGCTCGATGAATAAACTGGAGCATCGCGTTTTGTTTTGTTACTCATGTGATAATTCACCAGAACAGTGTTAAATTACAAAGGTCTAAGGCTTCCCCCACAGGGCGCACGTTCAAGAGGAAAAATAGGCAGTAATTTAAATTTGTCAAATGATGGAACTCAACGCGCCAATTTGAAGATAAAATATTAATGGACTTTTTGAATTTAGATTATGGACCAGCTGGAAAATTAATTTTAAATGCAGAAACTTATTTTAAAAAATTTAATTCTGTAATTATTGAAAACCGACGTTTTTATCATTCAATATCATTACTTATTTATTTTTTTGATCTTGAACTTTGGAGATGGCGAAAAAATACAACGATTTTTTTTTACGGAGATGTTTTGTAAAAATGACCTTGGATACCCGTTATGGAAAAGTACATCTGTATGATGTGGAATTTTCTAAATTTGATTTTTGCATTGGGATGTTTGCTGCATTTATATAATCATTTGACTGATCAACAATTCTGGGTACCAATGGAGGATCAAAAAAAATGTGTACTCAGTTACCCTCAAAATAATGATTTTGATCTTATGTACACCTTTGAACTTTGGACAATTTACTCTATTATTAATAAAAGATAAATCTGTGGAGTTGTATATGAAATTCTCTACGACAGTCCTTTACAGTTTAAAATCGAGTGTCGGAATTCGAAATAGTTCAACAAATTTTGAAATTCACAGAAAGAGGGGAACAGTGTTTGTTTATTGAATCTTTAAATATGGGCGACAAAAAAATAAGATAACACGTGGGGTATACATTTAACTGGGGTTAATAATAAGTTACCAATTGAATTTTGGCAATAGTTCATGTGATATTCTGTCGTTATCGTTTTTTTGCACAAAATTTTACCTTTTTTCTGAAACACGGGTATAAAAAATTGATAAATTTTGAAAATTCGTGCTGTCACATTTGCTCGCTATGTGTCATTTATTTAGCAGTCGCAGTGCCGAAATGATGTCCTCTGAACTTTCTGGTTTTTATGATCATTTTCTATATTTCATTTTTTCCGAAAAATTATAATTTCTATTGAGGATATTTGTTGCTGCAACAAAATGGGTATTTCACTTTTGAAGGGCCCAGATATCCAATATGCTCTATTTAGGTCCGAGAATTTGAATCCAAAAAAGATGAAAAACGTAATTCGGAAGACACCTATTTAAATGGTACTGTTGATTTCCAACGGAATATATGACTAGTAATAGTATAAGTAGTTAGTAATAGTTCTTATCATTTTGTGGTGTAATGATTTAAAATAAATTCGATATATAATATATACTCCAGGTAATATCCATTCTCAAATTTTTTGTAGGCAGACTATAATTTTTTATGTGTTGTTATTTTATTTAGCCTTATCGTTGTGTAGAAACATAATCAATATTATCCATAAATGTCCGTCTGTCTTTTGTAAGATCATTGGTTTTCTCTGCATTATGCGCAGGCAGCCTATAAAACGTATAGACCTATTTTTTGGTTTCCAACCACTGTATTTGGCTTAGTGGAAAAAGGGGTCGGCCCTCGAACAGAATTAATCAATCATCGGTGGAATCACCAAAAACACAGTCTTGTGGAGAAATATGCAGAAACATTTAAAAAAGATTTGAAAACTGTCGATCCTTCAAACGGATCGACTCGTTTTGGTACGCCAAAATAGAGTATGCATTTCCGAAACTTTTTCGTTATTGTTCGGCTACTCTATTCTTTTATTTGTATTTTTGTGTTCGACATAGAAATGTAAAATAGAGAAACATAAACATTTGTTCCCTCGTTTTGATACCAAATTAAGACAAAATATATATTTGTTTCGATGATCGTTTTCAGACCCTGTTTTCTTTCAATAAAGTGTTTCGTCCATTCCGTTTTGGGTCGCCCAATTGCGTCCACAATTTTGAAGATAACAGAAACAAATATGCAAAAGTTTTGGGAATGATCATATCTATCTTCTACAGAATTTGGAATCGGATCAATTTTATAGCCGCCCCAGATCGGACGGCGCCACAATGTAAAATGTTTCAGCAGCGATTTGTTAAAAGATCGCAGCGTAACTGGCCAAAAATTGGGACCATCATCTCGCTAACATTTTATTCTGCACATTCATAAAGCAGTGTACATGTGTTGTTGTGCGAATTAATGTTGATGTAGATAGATGACAGAACAGATGTAGCAAAAAAAATTAAAATGTTAAAACTGATAAAAAATTTGAAAAATTCGGGGTATAAATCACATTCCTATTGCTTTGACTGAATACCGTCGTAGAGCCGCGTTACAGTGATATGTTCAGTCCTCGTTTTTTTCTTGCCAGCTTTTTCTCATTGTCAATGGGAATTGACAAATTCAATTTGACGTTTTGTTCCTAGAGAAAATGGAAATCGTACTTTACAAAAAATTTGAGCGCCCATAAATAATTAATTTTAAAGGGTATTTCCAAATTATTTTAAAGCCATTTAAGCCACCCATGGTATTGATAATGGTACCGGTATCCCTCTGTACAAAAAAGTTTCATTAGTAAACCAAAACTGACGGCGAGAAAATATTTTTAACGGAACTCAGTACGTTTCCTTCGAACAAGTTTTAAGCGTTAAAAGTACATTCCGATTTTGTTCGTTTTTTCATGTCGATTTTACATTTTTTACGACGCCTATGCCGACCATTATTGCATATCTGTAGTAATTTCTTGAACTTTAAATCGGATGAAAGTTTTAAAACATTGAGCAATATAGGGTAGTTCCTTTAGTTTTAAAAGGCGCCTTGTTGATCTGCGGTTAAAATGTCCATGTTTGTCCATTTATTTGAGTGCTGCTGTAAAGACATTGGTTGACTACAATGTAGCAAAGTTTGGAACGAATTTTCGGTACCAGATATGCCATTCACGATGCATTGACGTAGTTGCTTTTTAGGTTCGTGGGTTTTGAATTTTTTTGACGGCAGCAATCTTGTCTATAAATTTGGGAAATACACTTTTCGCTGATGACATGATCAAGATATTTGATCCGGTTTTGGAAAAATCTGCTCTTTAAAATCGTTTATCCGCAGCGTTCGCTTTTCGAAATTTGAGGACTATTGCCAGGTGAGTGCGAAAGGGTGGTCGGAAGGGGCGGCAACCCGACGACGAAAATGTCGTAGCTAAATAAGACGCGAATCCGTAGGGTTCCATGTCGGCTCCGATCACGGTATCTCTATGGGCCTGTTTTTCGTTGCTGTCTATCTGCAAAATGTGTAATCCGAATGTTGGACTTTCTATTGATAGATACCTCTGCCGGGGACCTTCAAACAGGCTCCAGGCGTTCTGTCTATCACGTTGCAGAATGAAAGGGTTTTGCCAGTATCGCTTCTTCAGACTCGAAACATGGTTATGAAGCGTGCGGACTGTAGGCGCTCCAAGATGTATTTGATTCTGGGCTTTGGGTCATGCGTCGAGGGAATAGAGTGACAAGTGTTGGAGTTGTCGGTAGTAAAAAAAATGCGCCTTTTGCCGTTCTTTTTACGTACGATTTTACGATTGGGGCGCTTTGAAAATTATTTCATCAGTTTTGTCGATAATAAATATAATTAGATCATAACCAAAAGGTAGATGCTCATCGATTCTCCGCGACTTTTTATGGGTTCTTTGGGTAGTACTTCTGTTTGATGGGAATTTTAAAATGTTGACGATTTTTGCTTTTTTTCGTTGGACATATGGAAAATACATTGAATTTTTGTGCAATGTGTCCAGAAATTCTTCAATCAAAACACTATGTCCGGCGAAAAGGGATCGGAGATCCAGTTGTTTTTCGGGCTCGGTGAGATCTCGGCTTTCAATCATCCCCAGGCTGGCTTGGCTATCTTCGGGAGGATGGTTATGTCGAACGCGCTAATTTGTTCGATCCTGGCTGTGGGCGACATCTTATCTGAACGACGATCAGAATATTTTGGCCGTGAGTGGCGTACTTCGAAAAACTGGCATATATCTCCGTTTTAATCTATCCTTCAAAATTTGGTATGGCCAGCGGGTCAGAAAGTTTGGACTCTGTTTTCGCATAGTCTTAGATTTGGGCGACTAATAAAACAACGAACGAGTAAGGCATACGGAGCGCTTTTGGTGCATGGCTTTTTATACCCGTACTCTGTCAGTACACACATGTGACAAATTTATGTGGGTTTTTCAAACACTTGTGGCATCGGTTTTACATTTTACGACAGGTTTGCGGCATCTGTAAGGCATCATCTACTGGATTCTGTTCCAGTTGGTGCACGAGATAGCGTTCGATGATTGGACAGATAATCAGCAAAGGGATTTGCAATATTTATAAATGTGGTTTTGTTGTTGATCGAAAAAAAGCGTAATGCCGAGGGAGTCGTTGTCTTGCTGAAAATTCATTTCGTCATTTGGCCATAATAAATCCGTGGGTTCACCAGTTATTGGTAGATATGCATGGAAAAACGATGGCTGAACTTGGACCTGGGCTTCCTGTCGAGCGGGGTTCCAGTTCGTTGGAAATTTGTCATGGGTGTGATCCTTGATGGTGGGTTCGGGATTTGGTGTCCGCGTATCTTTTAGCCACCTCAATGGGCTTCAAAAAAACGGACAGACAGCCTGACGGCACGAACAGACAGGGCTATATTGTCTCGGCTGATTGCCGGATTAATGGTTTGGGATGTGTGTTTTTATGGGTTTGAAATTAGGACGCGGGTGCTCCATCCAGTGGCCCACAATTCGTTTTCCGTTTGCTTCGGTTACGGGTTCCCCGGTGATAAAACGGATTCGTGTTTTCCGTTGTGGGACGGTTTTGTACTATCGTTGTGGTTGGTTTCGGTGTCGTATTCACTGTTGCATTGTTGGGCCGTCTTCTTTGCCGTTTTAGGTCGGGGACGTGTTTATGTGAAACATTGGTTTCTAAGGTGTCGGTATTCTTCGTTGTGATGTTGCAACCGATAAATTCTTTTTACCAAATCGACGGGAGATGTGTTCGAACATTGACCTAGATTTCTTCTAATATGCTGGGTTCGGTGACTTGTACGTGGTTTTAATCGAACAGCAGGCTGAACTTTGGCAATGAAAACGATCTTGTAGCTTTGAAGCAGCGTTTTGCTAATTTACTTGAGATCGTATTTTCAATGGCACAAATTTCCATGCCGACAAGTTTTAAAGCATGAGAACCGATGACCACTGATATCCCATTTGGGCCTAAATCGAGCTACAAACGGCGCCATCCAATTGATAATTCTCTCTGACTGAGCCGTCAACATACTTTCATGCGGACGTGCATCGTGAAACATAATCAATCCAAAGTTGTCGGGCCAGGTTGTCAATGACGAAACTTTGAACCTGCATTCGGTGTCGATGGTGGCCTCCGTTGATTTTTTTCCTCTTTTGTCACTATTGTGGATTTTTTTTTTAGTGGTCGGTAGGGGTTGCTTAGTCGCGGGTCTGTTTATTTCGTTCGAGGCTGGTCCCGGGTCAGTTGAGGACGCGTGTCGTTCCCGACGTGGCTCGGCTAAAAAAAAGCCAGTCGACGGTTCCCGAGATGGCGCGGAAATTCCCTGCAGAAAGGATCTTGGCGTTGGTGCAGGCGTATGGAGGTGACCAGCTTGACCACATCTATGATATTTTCCGTTTTTGTTGGCAAAAATTTGGTGATCATTCGATGGGAAAAAACGTTTTTTGTTGTATTATTTTTGATTCGATGAAAGATCCATTTCATCGGCAAAATATAACGATGATCCGAACTGAACAATCTGGTAGGATATGACCTTCTCTGCGGTACTTTGTCTTTTTCCTATCTTCAAAATTTGGGACTTTCGCATGGTTGCGGGAGTGCGAAACATTTTAGGGCTCGAGGAATCTGTTCGTACCTATGCATCTAGATCGGGTTGGGATGACAAACAAATAAGACGTCTCAGACAACACGCAGCAGGTTATCCTCTCGGGGGCTGTCGTAGATCCTATAGCGATGCTAGGTCGTACTCGGCATATATCCAGCACCGCGAACCCTGATTTGATAGTCCGCGGAATATCTTCTCCCTACCCTTTTACCGGCCTCGGATCTGGTCCTTCAATTGTTAAAAATGACCTTGGCATTTTGAAAATCCGTCAGACTTTTGGCGGAAAATTGAGTACTTTCCCTGTAGTTAGCTGTCGCGTTGCCAGCGACTGGCTCGGTCGGTGAGTAGTTCGGCCGCTGGGTATATTGCGACAATTAGTAAAAAAAAAATGTAAAGACAGAAAGAGGTTAAAAACAGTTCAGGGCGATATTTTTGTTTCACATGCTGATTTTGGATGCCCCATCCGCGGATGCATTTCGCCGTGCGTGCGACGTGGTTATAGTCGGGTCCGTTAATTTACGTCAATAACAATAACTTTTTGCTGTGGGCGCAACGGGTTTAAAAAAAATTTGAAATCGGCGGCTGTGACCACTGGTGGACGCCATTTGGGCTCTGCTGCTGAAAATTATGCAAAAGCTGGCTTTGGATTTCCCATCTTTGCCTGATGGTCCCCATTAATAGGGAAAAATTGGGATATTATAATGGGACTGCTGGTTTTGTTTCCATTTATTTGACTTCTCAAGGTAAAAGGGCTGTGAAAAAATTTCGTCATTTAGTGAAAATGGTCCGGCTGTAGCGTCCACAATTTTGAGAACAATGTTTTCAACAGTTAAAATCTGATAAAAATTTGAAAATATCATTAAATCATTGTGTGCTGATCTCGGACTGAGTACGGGTATAGCGTTCAATGAGGATTGGCGATTTCAAAAATTCATCATGCTCTCTCGTTTTCGCACATTTTCCATATGGTGCTGAAGATTTGGTTTTGATCATTTTGGGATACAAACAATGATCCGATCTGATGTAATGGGAATCTGAAGGACTAAACATTTGTACAATACTGATTTTTAGTTTTTTACCGGCTATCTTCAACAAAATGGATTTTCGTATTTTGTTCCTTCCGGAAGGGGTGGGTCTTTGAAATTTAGCCGGTTACAAAAAATTCAGGTTCATCATTGTTTCCAATTTAAACCATTTTGGCCAAAAGATCTTTCTAAATCAGTGTTTTCGAAGCCCCTGAGATCCAGCGCGTTCATTTAAATGACTTCGCTAAAATCAGGGGCGCGGTCCCTTCCGAAAGGGAAAATTAATTTTTTTATGTTTTGGTCTTTGTGGTCTGAACACAATGCTCACCGATCTGCCTCAGAGTTTGGGCCCTGCGATAGATTTGGTAGATATCTATGATTCAAAATTTTTCGTAAATGTTAGTGATTTTTTTTTGCCATAAATCGCCCTTTGACTCCAGGCGAACAAATATTGAACGAGATTTTGAAACATTTTTCTAGGCGCGAAATACGTTCAGTTTTCGTTTTTTTATAACTTTTTTTTGTTATAATTGTTTTCCTTGTAAAAATTGCAAACAAGACGGACAGACGGACAGACATTCCTATCTAAGGTTGTCAAATACAATATACCGTTCATTAGAAAGTACGGGTATAAAAATTGTCATCCTCATCTTCTACAAAAATCTTTTCCATATTATTAATGGACTTTTTTGAATGATATTATTAACATTTCCTGTTGATGTAATAATAAATATATTAGAACGAGAAAGGTAGATACGGAGTCGCTGTGAACGCGACTTTTATTTTTGTACTCAGTCAGTACACATGTGATTTATGTGGAATTTTCAAATGTTTTATCAGCTTTTACTTTTTTTCGTTACATCTGTCATATACATCTTCACTACATCACAAACACAACAACACACTGTACGAGGCAGAATGTGCGAGGAGTTGTGAGCGAGAGATAAGAATCTGTAGCGACAATCATCCCCATAAAATGACTTCTGCTATGTAGAGGGCGCGGGGAAACGCTGCTGAAAAATTAATTTTATCATTGTGGCCGTAATAATGATCCGATGTTGAACCACTCAAAAATCTGGTAGATATTATCATTCCCTATTTCGATATTTTCGATCGTTTTATCTATCTTCAAAATTTGGTATCACAGGAGTTTGGACAGAAAGTTTTTTTGCTCGTAGCTCTTATAGTCTCTGAGATCCAGGCGACACAAAATAGAAATTACTTTGAACGTTCATTGTCGCTGTAGGCGCGACTCTACTTTTATACTTATTCTGTCAGTACACTAAAAGATTTATGTGGAATTTTCAAATGTTGCATCAGTTTTACATTTTACATATGTTTTGCTGCATCTGTAATCTAGAAAAATCTACATCAGTTCTCACAACAACACACGTACACTGCACGAGACACAAGCGTGCGAGTGTGAGTGTGAGATAATCAGTAGCAGCAACCCTCAAAAATAAATGTATATTTTGTGGTTGTAGCGGGGGTGGGGCAGCTAGAAAATTCATTTCATCATTGTGGCCATAATAATGATCCGATCTTAAACCAATCTGGTAGATATGATCATTCTCTACGATACTCCTTTTTTTCGTTTTTTCCTATCTTCAAAATTGAGGACTTTCGAGGGTGCGGGAAGTGGGCGGGCGAAACACTTTTCTAGGGGTGAGATATTTGGTTGCTCTATTTTATAGCCTCCGAGCAATGGGCGACAAACAAAACGGACAGACAGACAGAAGCTCGAACAGACAGGGCTATATCGACTCGGCTGTTATTGCTGATTAAGAATATATATACTTTTTATAGGGTAGGAAATTATTCTTTCTCTATGTTACGATAAAAATTAACATCCACTTTTACCACAAAGAACAATATACCTTTTACTCTTCGAGTACGGGTATAAAACTGATAAAACATTTGAAAATTCCACATAAAATCACATTTGACTACTAACTGAGTACGGGTATAAAAAGTAGAGTCGCGTTCACAGCGAATCCGTAAAAATTAGTTCTTTCTCTTTTTTTTTTTTTTCTATAACTTTTTTTTTGTGAAAATTGTTTTCTGAAAAATTGTAATTTGTGTAAGTATTGCAACGATTAACTGTTGAAAAAGTGTTTCATTGAATTTACCAAATGTGCCACCATACAATTTACAAGGAAAAAATTGGGATCCACCATAATTATAAAAATTTGAATTCGCAATTTAAATCCACCACGACTTTGCAATGGTACAAGACTTGCTGTGAAAAAAGTTATGACTAATTTACTTGAAGCAACTATTTTTACTGGAAAATTTTGTGGTGAACAAGTTTTAAATTCGAGAATTCCGATGATTCCGACTGATATTTGATTTCATTACCATTTAATTTTCTAAGGCTGTCAACTCATGATCACGTTGATTAATTCAATATGAAAAATTTCATTGATATTCCAAATCTGACATGTATTATGTGGACAATGATAGCATGATCACCTGTTCATTTAAGAAACATAATCAATAGAAAAAAATTGATCAATGATCCGATTTGAACCAGCATTCTGGCATACATAATGATTTACCTCAAATGTTTTACAAAACCGTATTTTCTAGTTTTCTTTCTTCCAAATTGTGGATTTTTTTTTTTAGTGGTCGGAAGGGGTCGGCAACCAGTAGAAAAATCGCTTTGGCGAAGATCAGACGCAAAAATTATTAGTTATTAAATATTAGTGCGTCATTGTAGGAGAACAGCGCGCTGGAAACTAGAAGAGCAGAGTAGACGGCATCCCGAGTGTGGACAGATAGCCAGCGGGACAAACCCAAAGACACAAAAAGAACACCAAAAAACGCGTCCTTTTATACCCAAAGTTGGAGAAATATTTAAAAAATACCAAACGTTCGTTTACTGCACGAGACAGATCGTGTGAGCGTGAGTGTGAGAGAATCAGTAGCGGCTATCAACCCTCAAAAAAAATGTATATTTTGCTGTGTGTAGTGGGGCAGCTTGCTGCTGAAAATTCATTTCATCATTGTGGCTATAATAATGATCCGAACTGAAAATCAATCTGGTAGATATGATATTCTCTACGATACTGCTTTTTTCGTTTTTTCCTATCTTCAAAATTGAGGACTTTCGAGGGTGCGGAAGTGGGCGTGCGAAACACTTTTCTAGGGGTGAGATATTTGGTTGCTCTATCTTTTTATAGCCTCCGAGCAATGGGCGACAAAACAAAACGGACAGACAGACAGAAGCTCGGACAGACAGGGCTATATGGACTCGGCTGTTGATGCTGATTAAGAATATATATACTTTATAGGGTCGGAAATTATTTGCCCCCTTATCTATGTTACACACTCCACTTTTACCACAAATACAAATACAATATACCTTTTACTCTTCGAGTACGGGTATAAAACTGATAAAACATTTGAAAATTCCACATAAATCGCATTTGTACTAACTCGAGTTTTTATAAAAGTAGAGTCGCGTTCACAGCAAAGACTCCATTTTTATACCCGTACTCGAAATAAATGGGTATATTGTATTTGTAGTAAATGTAAATGTAAATGTTGCGCGGAGGCTATAAAAGCTAGACAACCAAATTTTGTTTCCACACTTATTTGATATCTCACTCCTAAAAAAGAGTGTTTTCGCTCAAAGGGGGCACAACTGTTGCGTCCACAATTTTGAAGATAACAGAAAACGAAATATGCAGAATCATAGAAAAGATCATATCTATCAGGGGCCAGAATTTGAATCGGATCGAAAAATTAGTATAGCCGATAGAGAAGATCGGAAAAATTTTATAGCCACAATGATAAACTCACGCAAAAACGCAGCGATTTGTCCCTTCCCTCGCAGCGTGTCTCCTTTATTGGGACCATCTCTCGCTCACACACTGCTAAACACATTCTGCGTCACTGCCTGTGAGTTGTTGTGCGAATTAATGTTGATTCCAAGATAGATGACAGCCCCTTCCGACAAAAAATTTAAAATGTTAAAACTGATAAAAAAGACGCCACGCCCAGTCCGATCGTAGGGGAATGATCATATCCCACAATTTTGAAGATTCAGATCGGATCAATTTATAGTAGGAATAATCATATTAACAGCGATTTGTCCCTTCCCCTCGGACCCAGCGTAACTCATTTATTGGGACCATCTCTCGCGCTCACACATTCTGCCTCGTGCGGTGTACGTGTCATTGTTGTTGGGGAATGTTGATGTAGACAGATGACAGAACCTCGTGCAAAAATGTAAAATGTTAAAAGAATTAAAATTGATGTAGAAATTCCACATAAAGAACATGTGTAGCAAAAAAACTGATACGGGTTAAAACTGGTCACGCGTTCACGGGTTAACTAAATTTCTCGTTTTTTTTCTATAACTGACTGAGAAACATTGTTATAAAAAAGTCGCGTTCACAGTAATATATTTGTTGCTGTTTTTGAAAATGTATATCATTGTGAAACCAAATTGGAAAAATTGCAATTTTGTAAGTATAAATTGGGATCCACCATAGAATTGCCAAATTACTTCGTAATTTCAATCCACCATAACCACGTACTTCAACTTTTGACTTTGCATGGTACAAGACTTTTGCTGTGAAAAAAGTTATGACTAATTTACTTGAAGCAACTATTTTGACTGGAAAATTTTGTGGTGAACAAGTTTTTAAATTCGAGAATTCGGTGATTCCGACTGACATGTCATTTGATTTAAAAACGACTATAATTTACCATTATTGATATTCCTATCTAAGGCTGTCAACTCATGATCACGTGTCATTTGAAACATAATCAATATAAAATTGTCATCCTTATCTTCTACAAACTCGCCCTCTTTCCATATTATTATTAATGGACTTTTTGAATGATATTATTAACATTTCTGTTGATGTAATAAAATATAATTAGAACGAGAAGAACGTACGGAGTCGCTGTGAACGCGACTTTTATACCTGTACTCAGTCAGTACACATGTGATTTATGTGGAATTTTCAAATGTTTTATCAGCTTTTACTTTTTTCGTTACATCACCAATAAGGTTATCTTCAATACATCACTTCTCACAACAACACACTGTACGAGGCAGAATGTGAGAAGGGAAAGCGAGAGAGAGAATCTGTAGCGACAATCATCCCCATAAATGACTTCGCTGCTAGAGGGCGCGGGGAAACGCTGCTGAAAATTAATTTTTTATCATTGTGGCTGTACTAATGATCCGATCTGAACCAAATTCGGGAATCTGGTAGATATTATCATTCCCTATGATATTTTTCCGTTTTTGTATCTATCTTCAAAATTTTGGTATCACAGGGTGTGGACGAAAGTTTTTTGCTCTAGCTCTTATAGTCTCACAAGGATCCAGGCGACACAAATAGAACGAGAAAGAACGTGCAGGTCGCTGTAGGCGCGACTCTACTTTATACCCGTTACTCTGTCGGTACACGTAATGATTTATGTGGAATTTTCAAATGTTGCATCAGTTTTTACATTTTACATATGTTTGCTGCATCTGTAATCTACATCATCTACATCGTTCTTCACAACAACACACGTACACCAATGAGACAGCGTGCGAGTGTGAGTGTGAGATAATCAGTAGCAGCAACCTCAAAATAAATGTATATTTTGTTATGGTTGTAGGGGTGAGGCAGTCGCTGCTGAAAATTCATTTCATCATTGTGGCTACAATAATGATCCGATCTGAAACAAATTCAAGAATCTAGATATGGTCATTTTTGAAGCA